>CM040821.1:25669504-25972004 GCA_022828995.1 Vimba vimba | reverse complement strand
GGCAATTAAAAGCAGCACGATGAATAAGAGTGTGAACAGTATTTATTTACTAAAACTAAGTACAAGACATTAATAAAAAACAATAAACAACTAACAATGTAGAAATAGAATAGAACATTCTGTAATATAAATGAAACAAACAAGACAATAGAAAGATGGGAAAAAAGAACATTAACTGTATTTACACATATATATGTATTTACAGGTATTTACAAACGATCTTTACTGGCATAGATGATGAAGAGTAAACAAGTAAGAGTATTTTGATTTTTACAGATTGGTTACAGTAGCTTCTGAGGTAAGTATAAAGGTTTACTTACACATATTTATTTACAATAATGGCTGTACAGGACCAGGTAGGTAAAAAGGTAAGAGTATTTACATTTTGACATCAATTAGTTGCAGCTGAGGTAAGTATCAAGATTTATTTACATGTTTACATATTTACAGTCTAGTATTTACAAGATTATTATTATTATTATGGAGGTGGCTGTCCAGGTTTTTTCTGCTGGCGCTGTTCTACCAGCCACTCCTCTAAAGATTTGCCACCAGAGACACTGGGGCAAAACGTGGCACTGCCGAAGCGGCTGTGGCCGAACTCCTTAGTTTTGGGCTTGCCACACTTAGAGCATTTGTTATATTCCACTTCACGGACATATTTCCTTTTGTGGGCTCCACTGGCCTCCTCTTCTGCCCTGCGTCGCCTGTTCCTCTGAGTGAAGCGGGACACAGACACCGGGGCAGTGGGAGCAGGAGCCTCTGGCGCGTCAGGAAACACTGGAGTTGGAGCCAGGAGAGGAGCAGCTGAAGGGCCACCTGCACCTGCTGCCATCAGCGTGGGCACATGGTTCAATAAAATGAACTGGGGCAGTGGCACAGGAACTGGGGGAGGAGTAGGAGCTGCTGGGGTAATGGGCCGCACAATTGTAGCACTGGCAGGTCGTTTGCCCGGCCGTAGCTTAGGAGCCTGTCCCGCTCTGTTAGGAGGAAGGACAAACTCGTGCCGGGCCCCTGATGTGGAGGGAGCCTCATCCAGCCTTTCCCGCGGAGCAGGAAGCTGTGAGCTGGCCACAGCGATGCGGTCTTCTGCAGCAAGGCCTTGGGTAAGGACAGTCACTTCCTGGGTGTTCTCCCTTCGATTAAACCTGCAATCAAAAAATGTATTCATTATAAATAACTGCTATCCCTTTCTTTCAAATGTCAATGTAAAACCATGCTTACCACTGAGTGAGAGTCCTCTGATTCAGCACAAACAGCTGAAGTGACGTGGCCTCCATCAGAGTGTGGCAGTTCAGCACCAGGTCTCGGATGTGGTGGTAATCGTTGAGCACCTTAGTCCAACGAGGAAGACGGACTCCATCTTTCTTAGTTGGGGACTTGTGCAATGCACACAGTTTGATGCACATGGCCTCGACTAAGCGACTGGTGCTGGGCCACTGAGCCGGCCCCCCAGGATGACCGATCAGGCACCTCTTCACACTTTCCACACCCGGTGTCACTCCTGTGTTTTTCTGAGCCTTGAAGCGTCCGTGGGTCAGTTTGGGCTGGTGTCTGGGCTGATAGTGGATCCTCCTCTTGTCCCCATCAGGAAGAGCAGTCCACAGACGGATGATCTCTGTGACCTGCTGCTCGTCCAGGTAGAGTGCCTGACGGAGGGACACCAGGTACTCAGCCAGATCCTGCACCTTATCCCAGCCCGCAACGCCATCGGGTCCAAGAACAGGAGCCTAAAGGGAAGTATTACAATAGCAATACACAGCATGTTAAATGTCAGAGTGTAAAAGCAAATAGAAACTAATAATGAGCAGCTTACTTACAGGAGCCTGGTCTGCAACACTGGACCCAGTTGATGTTGCAGAAGCAGAGGCAGCACTTGGCTGGACAGAAGGCTGTGGAGGAGACTGCAGAGGAGGGTGAACAGGGCGCTGCAGAGGAGGGTGTAGAAGAGGCAGAGCAGGGCGCTGCTGAGGAGACTGCAGAGGAAGCTGGGCAGAGTGCAGAGGAGGCTGAGCAGGGCGCAGAGAAGGAGACTGCAGAGGAGGCTGAGCAGGGCGCAGAGAAGGAGACTGCAGAGGAGGCTGAGCAGGGCGCAGAGAAGGAGACTGCAGAGGAGGCTGAGCAGGGCGCTGCAGTCCTTGGCTGGATGTGGGTGGCTGTAGTGAGGATGGTCCTGGTGCAGAGGGACAGGGGTTGAAGGCCTGGGGGCCGCTGCTGTGGACTGGGACAGTCTCAATGGGGTCATAGAGGACTGGCACTGTAAGGTCCTCAGGTTCCTCCTCAACGAAGCCTTCGTCCTGCACCACCTCATCATCCATCTGCTCCACCAGCCGATCCTCCTCTTCTGGGTTATCCATAACAGTCAGGGATTTCCCAGACTGACTGTACAGATACTCCATACCCAGCAGCTCCCCTGTAAAAGAACACACATACAAAGCACATTCACATTATTATAGCTGTAGTGGCTATTTGTCCATAACAAACTGAAACAAACAAACAAACAATCAAACTTTTCAAAGTTTGATTGTTTGTAGGCTTGACGCAGTTTAACAGATCAAAAAATGAAAATAATAAACAAGAAAATAATAAGAAAATAAAGCAAATTCACTTTAGCAAAAGAAAGCAAAGAAATTAGGCTATAAAGGCTCAAATTAAGCCTAAATTAAACAAAGTACAAATAACTCCAACAATAGTTGAAGTATTTGAAATAAAATATAAAAATGTACACTCAAACACTCATACACCTGTATAATGTATAATCTTTTGTTTGAGTTAACATGAATAATTCTCACCTGTGTAAGCCCCTGGAGGCTGGTAGCGCTCATCCAGGGACATCTTCAGCACTTTGCGGCTGAGCCGGTCCATTGCCTCCCTCTCAGCGCTGCTGTAGGTCCTCAGGTCAGTCTTTCCCCTCACTGCTTCATCCATCCGGTCCTGGTTCCAGCGCATAAGGCCTTCCAGGAGATAGGCCTGGAAATGTGCATCACTGGCACTGGTCCCTAGAGGTTAAATAAAGTCAAATATATGTAATCTATGTATTCAGAACGGCAGAACAGGTTATAAAAGTTTTAAGTTTTTAGCAGGTTATAAAAGTTATAACCTACCTGGGATGAAGCGATTTAAATGGAGGTGGAAAGACTCCAAGGAGGTGGAGCCACGAGCACAGCGATAGCAACTGAGCTCCACACCACCCTTCTTCACTGTGTCTGTCTTCTGGTACAGAGGGAAGCCCTCTGGGTCCTGAATACAGGCGATGTGCCTCTGCTGGTCTATCCAGACCTGTTGGATGCGCTCGTGGTCCAGCAGTGGTACACCCAGAGTGTCCCTCCCCTTCTCACTGTCCATCTCTTCAATGAGCGCCTTGATCCTCCTGGTGGTCTCCTCCACTCCTCTGG
The DNA here is from genome assembly GCA_022828995.1 of Vimba vimba. Lineage (NCBI taxonomy): Eukaryota > Metazoa > Chordata > Actinopteri > Cypriniformes > Leuciscidae > Vimba > Vimba vimba. Next base: position 25,968,612 of record CM040821.1, on the reverse strand, counting down.
TCCGCTTGCGACAGTGCAGCGCCAACTCCTTCCTGGTGATCAGCTTATCCAGGGCCTTGTCTGAGACTGGACCAGCTCCTCTGGCCTGTAGCTCCCCCTGTTTGGCCAACCGAAGAGCAGCGACATCATCTGGATCCAGCTCAAAGATGCACCTGGAAAGCCGAGTCATGAAGGTGCCGTAGAGCTGATGAGCCTCCGTGATGACACCTGCTGCAAAGCGCCGCATGAAGTGCCAAATGTCTAGGCGCACTTGGAGCTCATCCCACTCTGTGAACATGGCTCTGACCTGCGACTGTCCGTGTGCGTGTGGGCTGCAGCAGTCTCTGTCCACATACACAACGGCGGGCGGTGCCACTCCCGCCTCCCTGTACCTCTTCATGAGACCCGCCGCCATGGGCCACAGTCCATGCCCCTCTGCCGCTGTGAGCACTGACACCAACACCTGGCCGTGCTCATTGCCTACATTAGTGCACCAACCAGCAGTGTTGGCAGCAGCGCCGGCCAGTTTTTTGGTGACCTATGTAAAAAGAAACAGTAGAATAAACAAATGTAAGAAAAATGTAAGATAATAACATTATTATTATTCAAACTTGACTTTTTATACCTTTTTGGTGGAGTCCATCTTGAGGACAGAGCCAAAGACCGAGGTTATTTTGGCCTTGACCTCAGGTAGCCGCGAGAGGACGTCCCTGGCATACACAGACAACAGCCACTTGGGTTTGGGGATGGGTGGGAGGGGCGGGGGCGCAGAAAAGACTGGAGGCTCAGTGATGGAAGAGTCTGTGAAGGGCTCACAGACAGTGAGGTACTCCAGCGTCCGCTGTGACCACGCTGAGGTGTGCTGCTCCTGCAGCTTTTTGTGAAGCTGCGTGACACTGTTGCCCTGGGTCCTCTCCCGCATCATTATGACTACACGGTGGTCACACGAGTACCTACAGACAGTCAAATAATTCTGTTCAGTGCCACATCTTGTTATTTCAATGTTAATGTCAGTAAAGCAATGTATTTGATTTTATACAGTACAACAAATTACAGTGCATTGCTCTAAACATGAATGTGTTCTACCTGTATGTCAGAATGGCGGGGAATTTTCTGCGGTGTCCCATGTCGAGCTGTCCCAGGATGTGTTCAGACCAGGCTGGATACTTCTTCTTGCACCCTTTGCACTCCAGATACTCTGTGGCCATGTCATACCACCCGTCTATGTCCAGGACCTTGCGCACAGTGCGATAAAGGCCAGCAGCTGTCAGCTTGTGGTTATTGCAGGCTGGCTGGACACAGACAAGTGGAATGGACCACATCTTCAGCGGCATCCAGAGGAACAGAGGGCGGCAGAAGAAGATATCAGGAGAAGCAGGGGGCTGGGTGAAGACGGTCGGGGGCTGGGGAGGGTACCACCAGAAGTTGGGATGTGGCGTCAGCTCAGGCTTCCCTGTTTTTATGTTGGCCCTGAACAGAGTCTTCCTGATCCAGTCCTGCTGGAAAGATGGGAGTTGCTCGTTCCAGTGGACAGGAAGCTCTGCAGGCGAATGGGACACCTGGCCAGGGGTCCACAATGCTGGAGGAGCAGGAGCAGGGGCAGGAGCACGAGCAGGGGCAGGAGCACGAGCCGGGGCAGGAGCACGAGCCGGGTCAGGAGCACGAGCCGGGGCAGGAGCACGAGCCGGGGCAGGAGCAGGGCCTCTCGAGGCCGCAGTGGCTGGAGCATAAAAAGACACAACATAATTATCTTATTGTTTTAGACTTTCACTGCATGACTTTCTCAGCTCTGCTGGACAGCTACTGCGATTACAAGGTTTAGTGCAAAGCATGTATGATTAGTAGACAGGTGACATGATGATGAAACGATGGAAGGAAGCAGTGAAAATCATCCTGTTTTTCACCCAAGCACCATTAGGACAAATACAAGAAGAAAAATGAGATGGGATCAGCCAAGTGTGAAGCAAAGCAGCCCAAACACTGTGAGCGCCTCTAACTACAACAGCCACTTATTCCAAGGGGAGTGGAGGACGTGTGAGATGACAAGAATGAGCTTTAGTCAATGATTATGATAAAAAATGATATAAAAACCTTTTACATACACCTTTAAATTCCCTTTTTGCTTTGAAGATGTTCACTCAAAGAGTGAATGTAGATTGACACCTGAGAAGTGCCATTCCTCTGTGTTGTAAAATAAAAGAATATGATATGTCATTTAAAAAATACTGTTGTCACAGAATTGTTTGTAAAATATTGTTTAAGATTTACATACCTTGAGGAAGTTGCTCCTCAGCTTGTGAGGCTACAGTTGCCATCTCCTCGTCATCTTCCTCCTCAAAAAAATCCCTAGCAGCAGAGTCTGTAAAATAACATAAAACACTAAGCACATGTCACCAACACACTTGTATGCGTTAAGTGATACTCACCACATGTAAAGAGCCGTCTCCGGGCTGCGGACTCAGACGCAGGAGGGAAACGTGGTCCTGCAGCTGTTGTTTACAAAACACGTACTTTCGTTAGACATATATACTGCATAATATATACTGTAATGATTTTAAAGCTTGCAAATCACTTACAGGGTTTGGCTGGAGACAAAATCTTTTGTGCCAGCTGTGAAGCAGATAAATGCTTCCCCCGCGCCAACAGGGCCTTCACATTGGTAGCCAGCAGTGGCCTGTTCTGAGTGGCAGCAGGTGGAGGAGGAACAGACACAGTGGCAGTGGGCACAGCAGCAGTGGGGGCAGATGCAGCGGGCACAGTGGTGGTGGGCACGTGGGCTGGAGCCTGCCTCTTCAGCACGTATGCTTTGAAAAGGGCCATGTTGGTGTTGGGCCTGGCCTTTGCCTTCTTCAGGAAGGAGATGAGAGCCTTGGCCTCCTTGCTTGGGTCCTCATACACCTCCTTCATTGACTTACCCTTAAAATCACCAAACTCCACCATCAGACATCCAGAGTCTCCCGTCCTCTGGGCCTCCTGCAGCATGGCCTGTTTTTTCTGATACACCTCCACAGCCTCGCCTACCTCCCTGATCTGCGAGGTGTATCTGAGGAACAGGTGTTTGTTGGCCGACAGCGGGTTGTCCCTCTCCTCCTCCCCCAAAATGCTGCTGACCAGATACACGGCATACCCCAGTGAGTTCTCCAGCAGCCACAGGAACCTCTGGCCCTGGTGTTTCCCAAACTGGATCTTGCAGTGAGCCAGAACCAGGAACTGGTCTCCAGGATTCCCTCCATTCTGCCTCACAAAGGCAGTGGCCTCAGCCAGGACCTCCTCCTTACACCTGGCCCTCCCTGCCACCACGATCTCACTCCTATTGGCCTCCTCAGTTGGCCCCATGAGGAGTCGACCCTCAGAGGTTTTTCGGAAAACCGGGTATGCATACATAATCTGAAAGGACACAGGCATAAACAGAACGTTACATAACTGTCATATTCCAACTGAAAGTATTTTACTACACCATTTGGTTTTAATGTAATTAATTAATGATCATATGTTTTATGAATTGATTTTACCAGCATTATTGTTATTTTATACAACTGTGAATCACTTTGAATTGCCTTGTGTACAAATTATGCTCTACAAATAAACTTGTCTTGACTAGCCTTGCCTATATGACTGTAAATCATTTAATAATTGAAACACTGGATTTATAAAACCTTTCAGCATTCAATAAACTTACAATGGGCTTAATTCATTTACAGATCATTCACTGCTGCCCTGGAGTCGCTAAGTAATTGTAGTAGCATTGATTCATATTAAAATACTGTACAATCTTATCATATTTAGCTATGTTGTACTACCCACAGTATCTTGACAGCATCAAGCCCGCCCAAAATACACCCGCATATTTTTAGGCGGATAAAATAGTGTGATGAACTTATTAATAAGAAAAAAAAAAAACTTGCTGGTATCATGCCATGCATAAAGGCGCGTGTTTATGATAAATCATAAAAATATGATCATCAAACAGATCTAAAACATAAAATGGTATATCAAATCGTTTTGGTATATCTTTTATAACATAGTTGAGAATCATCTTTATACAAAGTTTGGTATATCAAATCCTGAAACCTAAAAAATTATTGGTGATTTAAAAAAAAAAAAAAACATTGTTTTTGCCTATTCATGTCTTTTTAAAAAAAATAATAATCATAATAATAAATGAGTCCTGGTGTCCTCTACAGAGGACATAGTATAACATATACAGTACAGGCCAAAAGTTTGTAAACATTACTATTGTTTAATGTTTTTGAAAGAAGTTTCTTCTGCTCATCAAGCCTGCATTTATTTGATCAAAAAGACAGAAAAAAAATGTAATATTGTGATATATTATTACAATTTAAAATAATTGTTTTTCAATGTATTATACTTTAAATTATCATTTATTTCTGTGATGCAAAGCTGAATTTTCAGGATCATTACTCCTGTCTATCACATGATCCTTTAGAAATCATTCTAATATGATGATTCATTATCAAAGTTGGAAACAGTTCTGCTGCTTAATATTTTTTCATAACCTGTGATACTTTTTTAGGATACTTTGATGAATAATAAGTAAAAAAATTAAATAAATTAAACATTTTTAAAAAGAAGCAAATGTTCAACTTTGCATCACATAAATAAATGATAATTTAAAGTATAATAAATTGAAAACCAATTATTTTAAATTGTAATAATATATCACAATATTACATTTTTTCTGTATTTTTGATCAAATAAATGCAGGCTTGATGAACAGAAGAAACTTCTTTCAAAAACATTAAAAATAGTAATGTGTCCAAACTTTTGACCTGTTTTTGTAAAAAAATGTTCTTATGCTCAAAATAATGTAATGACACAAAAAAAATACTAAATTAACAAAAAAAAAATTGGTCTCAGGAGGATATAGCTTAATTAGCTGACGGCTAATTAACTTGACAGTAGTGACATGTTTTTTACTGTATTTATCATGGGAAAAGTTACAGGTTCACAGGTGTGCTATACATGCTAGCTAGTTATATTGGCATGTTTTATTTTCCCAAAATACACACTGTATACGAATAAATAATAAACGATTATACAGTAATGAAGAATAGCCTTACCTTTTGCAAAGTTGCAAAGATGACAATAATAGCGGCCGCCGATTGGTCAAAAGTAGTAAGCCACGGGAGAGAAACGCAATTGGTCAAAATTAAGCCACATGAGAGCAACGCGATTGGTCAAAAGTAAGCCACAGGAGAGAAACGCGATTGGTCAAAAGTAAGCCACAGGAGAGAAACGCGATTGGTCAAAAGTAAGCCACAGCAGAGAAACGGGATTGGCTCATGTGGGCTTACTTTGGGCTTACTTTGGCTCAATCGGTAGGAAGCAGGAGGCGCAAGCGAGAGGTAGCGGGATCGATGCCCGCATTCAACATGTGGTGTAACTCTCTAGATGAGCTTTTGAGCCTCACTGCTGCCGAAAAGTTTTTCCGGATGAGGCCCTGCGCACATTCCTGGCAAAAGCAGGTCCCACCGAGATTTGAACTTGGATCGCTGGATTCAGAGTCCAGAGTGCTAACCATTACACCATGGAACCTTGGCGTGGCTCACCTTTTCCCACCGAGCAGCGGAGAGTTAAGGCGAGACACGGCAGGCAAAAACATCGATTTTCATGCAGTGGTCAGTTTTGAGATTTTGGGCTAGTTTACTCCTTCAATATGTGTTCTTTCAAGCTGCTATAAAGAAAACGTTGAAAATATACATTAAGATGTTTATTTTATTACATTTTGTTTACTTGCGGCTTTAAGTTTCTCCCGAATTTACCAGGAAGTTAGCATTACATCGCGACACGCCGAGCTCCGTGAGCCTCCGTCTGTTTACTGAAGTCTGTCATGACCGGTATCTTTGTGAAGCTCTGAGTCTCCTGCACAACGCTATGTAACCCAAATATGGGCATTTCCTTTCCATCAGTAACCAATCGTGAATGTGTATGCTCCAGCCACTGCGGCCTCGAGAGGCCCTGCTCCTGCCCCGGCTCGTGCTCCTGCCCCGGCTCGTGCTCCTGCCCCTGCTCCTGCTCCTCCAGCATTGTGGACCCCTGGCCAGGTGTCCCATTCGCCTGCAGAGCTTCCTGTCCACTGGAACGAGCAACTCCCATCTTTCCAGCAGGACTGGATCAGGAAGACTCTGTTCAGGGCCAACATAAAAACAGGGAAGCCTGAGCTGACGCCACATCCCAACTTCTGGTGGTACCCTCCCCAGCCCCCGACCGTCTTCACCCAGCCCCCTGCTTCTCCTGATATCTTCTTCTGCCGCCCTCTGTTCCTCTGGATGCCGCTGAAGATGTGGTCCATTCCACTTGTCTGTGTCCAGCCAGCCTGCAATAACCACAAGCTGACAGCTGCTGGCCTTTATCGCACTGTGCGCAAGGTCCTGGACATAGACGGGTGGTATGACATGGCCACAGAGTATCTGGAGTGCAAAGGGTGCAAGAAGAAGTATCCAGCCTGGTCTGAACACATCCTGGGACAGCTCGACATGGGACACCGCAGAAAATTCCCCGCCATTCTGACATACAGGTAGAACACATTCATGTTTAGAGCAATGCACTGTAATTTGTTGTACTGTATAAAATCAAATACATTGCTTTACTGACATTAACATTGAAATAACAAGATGTGGCACTGAACAGAATTATTTGACTGTCTGTAGGTACTCGTGTGACCACCGTGTAGTCATAATGATGCGGGAGAGGACCCAGGGCAACAGTGTCACGCAGCTTCACAAAAAGCTGCAGGAGCAGCACACCTCAGCGTGGTCACAGCGGACGCTGGAGTACCTCACTGTCTGTGAGCCTTTCACAGACTCTTCCATCACTGAGCCTCCAGTCTTTTCTGCGCCCCCGCCCCTCCCACCCATCCCCAAACCCAAGTGGCTGTTGTCTGTGTATGCCAGGGACGTCCTCTCGCGGCTACCTGAGGTCAAGGCCAAAATAACCTCGGTCTTTGGCTCTGTCCTCAAGATGGACTCCACCAAAAAGGTATAAAAAGTCAAGTTTGAATAATAATAATGTTATTATCTTACATTTTTCTTACATTTGTTTATTCTACTGTTTCTTTTTACATAGGTCACCAAAAAACTGGCCGGCGCTGCTGCCAACACTGCTGGTTGGTGCACTAATGTAGGCAATGAGCACGGCCAGGTGTTGGTGTCAGTGCTCACAGCGGCAGAGGGGCATGGACTGTGGCCCATGGCGGCGGGTCTCATGAAGAGGTACAGGGAGGCGGGAGTGGCACCGCCCGCCGTTGTGTATGTGGACAGAGACTGCTGCAGCCCACACGCACACGGACAGTCGCAGGTCAGAGCCATGTTCACAGAGTGGGATGAGCTCCAAGTGCGCCTAGACATTTGGCACTTCATGCGGCGCTTTGCAGCAGGTGTCATCACGGAGGCTCATCAGCTCTACGGCACCTTCATGACTCGGCTTTCCAGGTGCATCTTTGAGCTGGATCCAGATGATGTCGCTGCTCTTCGGTTGGCCAAACAGGGGGAGCTACAGGCCAGAGGAGCTGGTCCAGTCTCAGACAAGGCCCTGGATAAGCTGATCACCAGGAAGGAGTTGGCGCTGCACTGTCGCAAGCGGACCAGAGGAGTGGAGGAGACCACCAGGAGGATCAAGGCGCTCATTGAAGAGATGGACAGTGAGAAGGGGAGGGACACTCTGGGTGTACCACTGCTGGACCACGAGCGCATCCAACAGGTCTGGATAGACCAGCAGAGGCACATCGCCTGTATTCAGGACCCAGAGGGCTTCCCTCTGTACCAGAAGACAGACACAGTGAAGAAGGGTGGTGTGGAGCTCAGTTGCTATCGCTGTGCTCGTGGCTCCACCTCCTTGGAGTCTTTCCACCTCCATTTAAATCGCTTCATCCCAGGTAGGTTATAACTTTTATAACCTGCTAAAAACTTAAAACTTTTATAACCTGTTCTGCCGTTCTGAATACATAGATTACATATATTTGACTTTATTTAACCTTTAGGGACCAGTGCCAGTGATGCACATTTCCAGGCCTATCTCCTGGAAGGCCTTATGCGCTGGAACCAGGACCGGATGGATGAAGCAGTGAGGGGAAAGACTGACCTGAGGACCTACAGCAGCGCTGAGAGGGAGGCAATGGACCGGCTCAGCCGCAAAGTGCTGAAGATGTCCCTGGATGAGCGCTACCAGCCTCCAGGGGCTTACACAGGTGAGAATTATTCATGTTAACTCAAACAAAAGATTATACATTATACAGGTGTATGAGTGTTTGAGTGTACATTTTTATATTTTATTTCAAATACTTCAACTATTGTTGGAGTTATTTGTACTTTGTTTAATTTAGGCTTAATTTGAGCCTTTATAGCCTAATTTCTTTGCTTTCTTTTGCTAAAGTGAATTTGCTTTATTTTCTTATTATTTTCTTGTTTATTATTTTCATTTTTTGATCTGTTAAACTGCGTCAAGCCTACAAACAATCAAACTTTGAAAAGTTTGATTGTTTGTTTGTTTGTTTCAGTTTGTTATGGACAAATAGCCACTACAGCTATAATAATGTGAATGTGCTTTGTATGTGTGTTCTTTTACAGGGGAGCTGCTGGGTATGGAGTATCTGTACAGTCAGTCTGGGAAATCCCTGACTGTTATGGATAACCCAGAAGAGGAGGATCGGCTGGTGGAGCAGATGGATGATGAGGTGGTGCAGGACGAAGGCTTCGTTGAGGAGGAACCTGAGGACCTTACAGTGCCAGTCCTCTATGACCCCATTGAGACTGTCCCAGTCCACAGCAGCGGCCCCCAGGCCTTCAACCCCTGTCCCTCTGCACCAGGACCATCCTCACTACAGCCACCCACATCCAGCCAAGGACTGCAGCGCCCTGCTCAGCCTCCTCTGCAGTCTCCTTCTCTGCGCCCTGCTCAGCCTCCTCTGCAGTCTCCTTCTCTGCGCCCTGCTCAGCCTCCTCTGCAGTCTCCTTCTCTGCGCCCTGCTCAGCCTCCTCTGCACTCTGCCCAGCTTCCTCTGCAGTCTCCTCAGCAGCGCCCTGCTCTGCCTCTTCTACACCCTCCTCTGCAGCGCCCTGTTCATCCTCCTCTGCAGTCTCCTCCACAGCCTTCTGTCCAGCCAAGTGCTGCCTCTGCTTCTGCAACATCAACTGGGTCCAGTGTTGCAGACCAGGCTCCTGTAAGTAAGCTGCTCATTATTAGTTTCTATTTGCTTTTACACTCTGACATTTAACATGCTGTGTATTGCTATTGTAATACTTCCCTTTAGGCTCCTGTTCTTGGACCCGATGGCGTTGCGGGCTGGGATAAGGTGCAGGATCTGGCTGAGTACCTGGTGTCCCTCCGTCAGGCACTCTACCTGGACGAGCAGCAGGTCACAGAGATCATCCGTCTGTGGACTGCTCTTCCTGATGGGGACAAGAGGAGGATCCACTATCAGCCCAGACACCAGCCCAAACTGACCCACGGACGCTTCAAGGATCCGAAAAACACAGGAGTGACACCGGGTGTGGAAAGTGTGAAGAGGTGCCTGATCGGTCATCCTGGGGGGCCGGCTCAGTGGCCCAGCACCAGTCGCTTAGTCGAGGCCATGTGCATCAAACTGTGTGCATTGCACAAGTCCCCAACTAAGAAAGATGGAGTCCGTCTTCCTCGTTGGACTAAGGTGCTCAACGATTACCACCACATCCGAGACCTGGTGCTGAACTGCCACACTCTGATGGAGGCCACGTCACTTCAGCTGTTTGTGCTGAATCAGAGGACTCTCACTCAGTGGTAAGCATGGTTTTACATTGACTTTGAAAGAAAGGGATAGCAGTTATTTATAATGAATACATTTTTTGATTGCAGGTTTAATCGAAGGGAGAACACCCAGGAAGTGACTGTCCTTACCCAGGGCCTTGCTGCAGAAGACCTCATCGCTGTGGCTAGCTCACAGCTTCCTGCTCCGCGGGAAAGGCTGGATGAGGCTCCCTCCACATCAGGGGCCCGGCACGAGTTTGTCCTTCCTCCTAACAGAGCGGGACAGGCTCCTAAGCTACGGCCGGGCAAACGACCTGCCAGTGCTACAATTGTGCGGCCCATTACCCCAGCAGCTCCTACTCCTCCCCCAGTTCCTGTGCCACTGCCCCAGTTCATTTTATTGAACCCTGTGCCCACGCTGATGGCAGCAGGTGCAGGTGGCCCTTCAGCTGCTCCTCTCCTGGCTCCAACTCCAGTGTTTCCTGACGCGCCAGAGGCTCCTGCTCCCACTGCCCCGGTGTCTGTGTCCCGCTTCACTCAGAGGAACAGGCGACGCAGGGCAGAAGAGGAGGCCAGTGGAGGCCACAAAAGGAAATATGTCCGTGAAGTGGTATATAACAAATGCTCTAAGTGTGGCAAGCCCAAAACTAAGGAGTTCGGCCACAGCCGCTTCGGCAGTGCCACGTTTTGCCCCAGTGTCTCTGGTGGCAAATCTTTAGAGGAGTGGCTGGTAGAACAGCGCCAGCAGAAAAAACCTGGACAGCCACCTCCATAATAATAATCTTGTAAATACTAGACTGTAAATATGTAAACATGTAAATAAATCTTGATACTTACCTCAGCTGCAACTAATTGATGTCAAAATGTAAATACTCTTACCTTTTTACCTACCTGGTCCTGTACAGCCATTAGTGTAAATAAATATGTGTAAGTAAACCTTTATACTTACCTCAGAAGCTACTGCAACCAATCTGTAAAAATCAAAATACTCTTACGTGTTTACTCTTCATCATCTATGCCAGTAAAGATCGTTTGTAAATACCTGTAATCTATGTGTAAATACAGTTAATGTTCTTTTTTTTCATCTTTCTGTTATGTCTTGTTTGTTTCATTTATATTACAGAATGTTCTATTCTATTTCTACATTGTTAGTTGTTTATTGTTGTTTATTAATGTATTGTACTTAGTTTTAGTAAATAAATATTGTTCACACTCTTATTCATCATGCTGCTTTTAATTGCCTTGGGACTGGAATGTGCAATCTGTACATGGGCCCACCCACTCTTTCATAGTGTCCTATATATTGTGTGTATGTACATATATTTATATGTGTGTGTGTACTTATTTCAGTATTTGTGTGTATTCATTTTTATAAAACATTTTACATTTGAAGTGTCATTTCAATATTTGTGTGTATTCATTTTAATAAAACATTTGAAGTGTCCTAAAATAAATCTGATAAATCATCTCAATCAATCCCACACACAAAAAACACATATTTGAAGAAACATTTTTATTTGTTTTATTAAACCATAAACATGTAATATGCTTTTTAAAAATAATATACACAATTAATATCAATCAATATAATGATATGTCACATAGATAACCAAATGAAGGTGCAGGCACAGTTGATCACACACTATAGTTGCGCAGAACACGGGTTCGAGCCCAGCCTGCGGAGGGTGACTTGTTTCACATGTAACTAAAACTCCTCCATAACGCACAGGAATATAGCCCGAATATTGTTGCAGGGCAAATTTGTACGTGTATTCCCGTTTTCTGCGTCTTTTTCGCTTGCGTGCGGGGGCGCAAAGATTAGGTCCCTTCTTATGCTAAGCGAGCGCTCTACCATTTGAGCTAATTCCCCTTGACAATGGAGAGCAGGTGTCCATCGCTCTCAAAGACAAAGTCGAGGAGCAATCCCTAGCATGTGTGCAGGTGCTGTAGTGCGATTTCCAATGGCCACAAAGAAAAGAGACTGTATTTCCTCTGTGCTGGCAACTTTGCACTGGCTACCATTTGCTTGTAGATTTAATTAAAATATTGCGCTTCGTGCACACAACATTGTTTTCAAAAAAGTTGTCATTTACATCAACCCGCATAAATACGCCGTCGAGCGCCATCATAACTATGCCAAACCTATGAGCGGCAGTGTAGAGAGAAGGATAAAGCCATGCAAGCCAATCAGAATCCTCAGAATCGACAACAACGAATAACACGAGCGACTTCCTGTTCCTTTCAAAACAACAAATATGGCGCGAGGTTCGTTTGTGTGGACAAACAGTGAAGTTGAGTTACTCCTTAATGTCATGTTAGACTACAAGGCAAGTAACACCCAAGACAATGTCGACTGGGAATCTTGACGCATGTTGGCATGTTGGCGCAATTCTTGGAGCAATACCCGTCTGAGACCAACGAGGAGTTTCCTCATGTGAAGGAGGAGATAACGCGAGCCCATCTGACAACGAAACTTAAGGCAATGAGAGGGAAATACAGAAATTCAGTGGACACTGGATGCAGGAGCAGCCACGGAGAAGTGGTGCTCCTCTACTTTGAACTGCGCAAGCAGGTGTGGGGTGGTTCCCCAGCCACTACGCCTCCAGCATCGAGAACAACGAACTGGAGATATTCCGTCGCTCCTTCCCCTGCCACATCTGCTTCGTCCTTGGTGGAAGTCTTGGACGCCGAGTCTGAAGCAGAGGTTCAAGATGTTGATGGCAGTGTGGCCATCACCCCCACAGTGAAGCAGAGGAGAGACCTGCTTCAGGGATGTATTTATTGCCATATAATTGTCATGTATGTATTGTTGGCTTTGTTTCAATGAATGTGTGTATGTCTCTATGAAAAATAAGAAATACTTCATCAGAATAATTCATCCTGAAGGAAATTTCTTTGTCACAATAGTTCCATCCATAGTGTGTAAACATACACATAAAAAAAGTAGTGGTAAAAGGCAAAAATAAAAAAGTAGATCAAGAGAAGTCACATCAGTCATCCTCATGTGCTACAACAGTACGGCAACGGGGAAGTGTTGTACAGTTTAATGTCCATTGGTAAAAAAGATTTCCTGTGTCTCTCAGATGTACATTTTGGGGAGATTAGCCTTCCAATGAAAGAATGTTTTAATTTCTGTATTCCTATAGTCTGTTGTGAATCGTGACGTTTAGTGTTAAGTACTTGTTCATAGATTGATTATGCTGAGGGAAATATAGGCCATCATTCATCATGGTAATATCAAATGTGATTATTTTTGGATAGGTTTACTTGTGCAAATGAGCATGTTTTAATACATTTTCTTTGGTCTACTCTGTAAAGGCTAAACTGAAGGGACACTGGCATGAACGGTTAAAGAGGAAGCTGCCCGCTGAGGCCCAGTGGCTGAATGCCGTTTAGGATGACAAAAATGTCAAGAAGAAACTCATGGAAATTATTGAGACCTCAGAAAAGCAGGCATCCGAGAATTTCTCTAAAATAACAAATACCCTGGATAGGCTAACATCATCAATTGCAGATGGGTTTGCTCTCCTGTGGCAAGTTGTGCAGACACTGCCACCACCACATTACAATATCCCATTTGAGGGAAGAGGTCCTTATTACGGTGGCCGAGAGAGCTCAACGCGCTGCAAATGAAGAAAACGCATGCAAACAGAAAAAAACACATGCAAATAGAAAAAAACACATGCAAATAGAAAAAAACACATGCAAATAGAAAAAACCCCACCAGCGAATAAGAAAACATCTTCATCAGTTTTACAACTCACGTGCGTCCCAATACTCACAACACAACCAAATACGGAAACGCGCTGCAAGAGTTCACAACACAACCAAACACAGAAACGCGCTGCAAATAGAACAGAACACAACGGAAATGTTTCCGGGGAACCCAATAAGTGACGGACGGACGGCTAGGACATGCTTACAGCTGTCTACTTTTATTATTTTTTTTTTTTTTGCAAAACATACAAAGATGACACGTTTATGACATACAACTTTGTATACAATATACAAAATGTATTTGCGATATGTTCAATGTCATAAGAATACTAAAAAGAACAATGAGCTGAAGACTAAAATAAATAAATAAATAAATAAATAAAAAAGATAGAGAAAAAGAACGAGGAAAAGACATTAATCTATACATCAGTTACATTGAACACATTTTGTCATGTTATGTTAAAATAAGTTTCATAAGAAATGTTAGAATGTAGCTATAGGTCCAAATATGAGACGGCAAGTTTTAAAGTTGAGACACTCACACAAAGATATAACACATATTTGAAAAACTTTGTTGTATAAAATGTATATTTATTTGCAACAGTTATGTTAACAGCATTAATACTATATTTCTGGTAAGAACAGCTATTCAGCTGATGGACACGCGCTGCGTTGTCATGGGAACATCCCAGGTGAAAATAATGAGGAAATTACGTTGTCTTTCGTTGCTCCCTTCATCAACATAATGGCACACAAGTGCCCCGCTCCCTCCAAAGTGCCAAATTCAAGGGCTCTGCCGTCTGCCCTTTTAAGAGAGTAGGGCATAGGTAAAGCCAGAGCCCGCGTCTCTCTGGTAAAGCTAGCGAGCCGTCCGTCCGTCACTTATTGGGTTCCCCGGAAACATTTCCGTTGTGTTCTGTCCTATTTGCAGCGCGTTTCTGTGTTTGGTTGTGTTGTGAACTCTTGCAGCGCGTTTCTGTAATTGCAGCGCGTTTCCTTATTTGGTTGTGTTGTGAGTATTGGGACGCACGTGAGTTGTAAAACTGATGAAGATGTTTTCTTATTCGCTGGTGGGTTTTTTTCTATTTGCATGTGTTTTTTTCTATTTGCATGTGTTTTTTTCTGTTTGCATGTGTTTTCTTCATTTGCAGCGCGTTGAGCTCTCTCGGCCACCGTACCTTATGGACCAGTATATGCACACACGCCACCACTACACACACTCCTATTTCCCAAATTCAGCACCAATTCAGCACTCATTCCCACCCAACTCGTCAGCAGACAACATACCACCCAATGCAGTGCTCAGCACCCTCAACATAACTGATTTGACACACACACACCTGTTGAGGGCATGCAGGGTCAGTTTTTATATACCCAAGCCCTTAAGGAAGATTAGCGATATTGAGATATAAAAAGTTTCAATTGATGTGCAATTGTGATTTGTAAAAAAAAGTTTTTGCCAATTGGTACTGTATATTGGGGACATGTTTGGGGACTGTTTTTTATAGTGTGAAATGTTACCCTGAGCAGTTCCAATATTTTTGTACCAAGAGTTTAAAAATAGGTTCTATATAGGTAGCCTTGAGTTAAGACTTCTTGAAGTTTTTTTACTTGAAAAGTGTCTTTTTACTTGAAAAGTGCCTATTGCTTGAACAGCAGTACTGAAGAGGCAGCTTATATGCACTACTTTTGTCAATTTGTGAATTCCTCTTGAAGTCTAAGTTTACTTGAAATATGCCTTTATTTATTATTTGACAATTTGCACTACTATGCTTGTCTGATTTTCTGGATTAATGACAAACAGGCAATTTGATTTTGTGTCTGTCAAGTGTCAGATCTCTTCAGAAGTAAAATGTCTAAAAAAAAATGAAGACGTGTGTCTGTGCTTATTCAATATGGGTCAAACCAGATCAACCTATTATAGAAAGCGTTCACACAGGACCATTTAGAATTTCTCATTCTTTATGTGGATAATTAGCCTGGGTTTCCCCATGCTGCCTTGAGCACAGCGCGATTTTATTCACGCTGCTAGGCAGCCTGGATACCATGGACCAGATTTTCGCCTCAGCGAGGGGACCAATCACAGAACGGGGAGGGAGCAGCAAGACGATGACGACATCTATGCGACACACCGAAGCAGTTTGTTTATATCTATGGATCCAACATGACAGACGTAAAAATATATTCATATTTTTATGAACACATCTACAAAAATATGCCTGTATTTCAAGTTGATAAAATAATTTAAAATCCACATCAGTTTATTTGTGCCCACGCGCCACGTCCTCCCAGGATCTATAACGTTACCTAGGCTACCTTCATTTTTAAAAATTCTTCATAACCGCGCGCGCGATCTGCTTGCAGATGCTGAGGAGTTGAAGAAAAGAATAGCTAGTGGAGATTGTAAAGTTGTCGACAATACGTCATCAAAAATCAAGTCCAGTGTGTGGGAGAAATTTGGAGTTATCTGAAGAAAATATTGTGAAAGGCTTTGCTGCAAACATTTTCGTGTTGGATAGCCGCAAATGTGGAACTTCATCCCTGAGGAAGCACGCAGATAACTGTGGTAACAAAGCAGTTCTATCGAACAGTATTTTTCATATTTAACACTGTTAAGTATGTGTGGTGTGCAGGGCGTGTTTGAACCCAAAATGGTCAGATGTAGCTGCTAGGCTAGACGAAATTGCGTGGCATATAGTGTTGTAGCCGCGTATGTTCGACTGGTAAAATGTTAGGCTACTCAGTTTTGTGGTAATGTTAGCCATGTTCTTCATGCATCGGCCTTTTGACAGCTTCGGCTGAAGTTGTCCTTGTGTTAATTGTCGTGTAATAACTTCTGTATGACCTGGCAATAAACATTTTTGTAAGTTTGTCTATAATGTTATAGTCTAAACTGATTTTATTTCGGGTGCGGGTCGGGTGTCGGTTCTATTTTAAGCAGGTCGGGTGCAGATTTTAATTAGTGCTGCTGTCGGAAAACGGGTCGGGTGCGGTTTTAAGCACTGCGGGTACGGGCGGGTGCGGATTTACAAAATCGGACCCGTGCAGGACTCTGGTGTACACATAAATCTCTGACCCATCGTCGTCTTCTTCGTTGAATATCTGTCGCTCTACATACGTCATCTGGTATAATTGAAACGATTGGCTATGAGCTACGTACAGGCGCATTTGATAGACATTTGTAGCGCCCAATAAACGGCTCTGGGCATTCGTAAACCACGCCTCAAATACGAGAAAATGCACGTGGTTCCCAGACCACGTCTCAAAGAGAAAGAGGTCTGACGTTAGCCAGGCTAGTGGATAACATTTACACTTGGCAATGTCAATACATTACATCCAAGTGACTTGTAAACATGTACAATGTAAAGAACAGAAAACTGTAAACATATTTGCTTTAACATGTTGTAAATTTAAATGCTTAACACCTCGAAATGTAGCCAAAACATACTGCCTAAGTTCTGGCATGTAAGGAGCACACAGTTTATAGGTCTGTGATGAACATAGGCAAAATATTGTGAACTATGACAATGAGAACTTTAAACTTTGAGATATCATACAATGTCATACTGTCTGATACCCCACACACCCACACACAATGGAGAGAAGATTGTCCCTTTTATGGATCCAGGAATTGAGTGAGGATTCTCTTCACCCTCTTCCCTTCTGTTGTCATGCAGTCTCCTCTGGCAGCTGGTTGTGTGTCTGGCTAGTTTTCCCTGTCGTATTGAATTGCCTCAGCAACACTGTTGTCGTCTACCGTGTCCTTGGAAGCCTCACAGTAATTGTGCAGCACGAAACATGCATAAATTACAAAGGGAAGATCAGCCAGATTAATGTCCATGGCCCTTCTCAGGGCTCCGAACCGGGCTTTTAGTCTCCCAAACGCACATTCTATCACCATCCGTGCTCAGCACAAAGATAGCTTGGCACAAAGTACTGCTCCTGGGCAGTGCTTCCCCATTAACATATTCTTTCATAAGGTATGGGAGCAGTGGATATGCAGAGTCACCTAGTATGTAAACCGGTATGGCCTCTTCATCTTCAATGATTTGCCTTGGATAGGGAGGGATGCTTCTATCTTTCAAGGACATGTTAAGTGTGGAGTTAGCAAAAATACGGGCGTTGTACATGCTCCCAGGCCATTTCACTACCACGTCCATGAAGGCATATTTATAATCGCTTGAATGTTTAAGGTAAACCTCCCTTTCCTGTTGATGTAATCAGTGGAATTGGCTAGTGGTTGCTTTATCTCTACATGCGTCCCATCCACAGCACCTAAGGCACTGAGGGAGGCCATTAACTTCTTCAAATCCTGTTTTCAGCAGTGTTATATATTTAGGACCCAAGTGGACAGTTATTGCTCTACACACCTTACTGATTATTATTGAAACGGCCAATCTAGACAGACCGAATGCGTTTGCCGTCTTACCTCATCAGCTAAATAGTATAGGGTGAGGGCAACTTTTTTCTCTACACTGACCGGCGACCGCATGACAGTAGTCTGACCTTCTATGGAGGGACGCAGTAGAAAAAACGACAGTAGAGATGACCGTGACATTCGGAAGTTCTCATGCCATTTCTCCGGGGGGACGACTTTCTTTAAGTTTTCCCACCAGACCGCGGTTCGCCCAGTTCGGATCCAAAACCAGCGGCAGTGACGTTGGCAGGTAATGTACCTACGTCTTGTAAGGGAAAGCTGCAGTAAAAATGCTGACCTCCGTGCACTCCTTCGCCTCTGCTCCTCGATATAGTAGAGCAGTTGTTGCAAATGCAAACAGGCCAAAAGCGTTTGCACAAAAGTAAAAATGAGTACCACCTTAACAGCATCCATGATCAGTAGCCAAACAAACTGCAAACACAGTGTGGCACGATGGTGAGGCGGAGAGCAAGATGATAACTAAGATAAGCAAAAGCTCACGTAAAGATACTCAAAGTCTTAACTGTAGCCAACTACGCCACCTAGGGACTTTCACCCCAGGATATACTAGTACTCAGAAAATCTAAACCCCAGGTTCGTTCTTTCCAGAGAGGACTGAGACAGTTCTGCCAATTAAAACAATTTTTGTTTTATTGCACATGACAGTCACTAATAAGTACCTTCAATACATATAATGCACATGACAGTCACTAATAAGTACCTTCAATACATTTACCTTTTACATTACTGACACATACGAAAAAAAGGTACTTAAAATAAAGAAAAGAAAAATAAAGATTTAAACACTACGGGCAGCACTTGGCGTCAAAAGACACTAACAGGGAAAGAGAATCCTGCCCCACCTCAAACAGTAATCACTCACTACAACCAACCACTCACACTGGTGTTGCACACTAGAAAGAGAATGAGAAACTCACACTCAAGTGTTAAACACTACACCCAAAAAAAGAGAGGCGGGCAAAGTACCCTTTTTTACCATTGGCCACAGGAGACCTGAGCGCTTACATTAATTACAAATAACAGAAAATACCACAAAACAAGAACATTAATGAAAATAAAACAACATTCAAAATAGAAACAAAACAGCAGCATAATCCGGGGCCGTGCGTCTTGCCATTAAAGATAAGCTTACACCGCTCAGAGCTGGAAGCAAGCCTGTTATGCACGTTCCTTCCCACTGCGTTCACAATGATTCTAACAAGACTGTACAGGTTCTCGCTGCATTCGAATTGTGTAGTGACTGATCAAACAATGAGCAGAATAAATGCCCCGAACCACACGACTCCACTAGGAACAGGCAACCAGGATGCAAAAAGTAACATCCCCAGCCATTTGAAGGCTGCATTTTTATTTAGAGCGCAATCATGGTAATTAGTTACCAGCCGGTTACCTGACACCACTAACTCTACTGGGCAAATAATTCAGTTCTCCACCAGGGGGAGGAATGAAGGGAAATACCCAATCTGCTACAATCGGGCTCTCACATGACATTAAGCATTTTCTGGCACATAATGTGACGTTTGAGAACCTAAAACTCTCCCAGTTGACACGGCAACACATAACCAGCGTTATCAGAAATCTCCACTTTGGCCGGAATTTTTAGAAATAATCATTTTCTGTGATAAAAACGGGGTTTTCGTGTAAATGAGAGGCCAAACCGCAGGCCAACCGGCCAACCGTCTTCCCTTTGTATAAACGGGGCCTAAATACGTGTGTATTGGCACGATTGGTCAAATAATTAGCCAATTTCATTCATCATTACAGCAAATAGGTAGGCTAATTCTGATACATCCAATGACTATCCATTATGACATGTAGGCATTGTTATATTTATCTACGCAATAATATTTTATATCTTAATCCTTTAATTTCTCATATTTAAAAGGTATATTTTATAGTAAGTATCCTCTCAGTAAACTGCCAGTTTAGTATTTTTATCCTGCGATTATACTGATAGTAAAATATCAGTATACTGCCGTGCAAAGGCAAAAGACCATAACTTCGTTTTTGGTCGAAAATGAGTTATTTATATTTTTGGCACATTCAAGACCTCCTTTATCATGTGGATGAGTATCTTGAATCAATTCCGTAGTTTTTTTCGAGAAAATAATGAGTTGTCTTAACAGTAACTTCCAAAAGCCCATGAGAAACCAAGGCAGAACACCGTAAAACACCAGTTACCGCTCTTTGGCTTTGTTTTGGAACGCTCAAATTGAGTTACGGTACTCTGCCTTTGTTTAGCCACGCGTCAATATGAAGTTACTGTGCCGGTGTTCTATCAAATAATGCTACCTACCAGATTGTACGGTGTTCTGCCTTTGTTTTACTGTCCATTAAAATTAAAATTACGGTGTAGCCTGTGTACTTTGTACAGCTTCCATCAGTCCCTCTAACTGATGTCCTCAGAGCTTTGTCCTGCACAAATGCGGTCAGAACATTTAGTATGGTCTGAACCCGCTCCATCGACAAACGTGCGATAGCGATCGCAAAGGATACAGTATATGCAGAGTTGACAGAAAAATGTTACACATGCCGTAGCAGATGAATACAAGAAAGAACTAAAGCCCCGCCTAACCCAGTTCGGGTACCGGCCCTGGTTAAAACACTACATGCATCTAGCTGGCAGAGTGCCAAAACTTCGCCGGCGCCTTCAGCACCGCCCTAAACATGGTCGAACCAACGCTGGACTAATATATCTATGGAGGTATTCTGTCATGTCAAATGTATTAATAATACCATCAGAATGCAACCAAAGCACAGGATAGCAATAAGTAGATGGCTATAAATAATTGTAAATCATACAAAATAAATGCCATGATCACTAGATACTATTTATACAGGTGTTACTATAATGATTTTGTTAATGGTGATCAGCAACCAAATATTGATAATGTGGAAGTTACTGCCTTTTGCCTTGGCATGACTTCTCACTTTTTGCTGACAATACAAAGGCAGAGTACAGTAACTTTAAAATAGTGGTCAAAAGTCAAGCTTGATCTCAAGATTTTTTTACGTATATAATTTTCATTACTAAACCATCTATTTGCCAGATTTCCAGTGTCCTACCTATAATTAATTTGGCGGGACAACTAAAAATCTTTAAAGTAATTTTTCTCAGTTCCACACTCTAGTGACTTAAGGTATTTTGCCTTTGTAGGGCAGTATACCTTAGTTCACTTGTAGTATAATTGCAGTACAAATTAAAATCTTACTTGTAAACTAGTTGTGTACTCAAACTTTACTACTGTTACACTTAAAGTATACTTAAAACTATACTTTTATACACTAAAAAGTGGGCCAAGTAGTATTGAAACAGAACACTTACAAATATACTTTTTGTAAATTGATATTAGTATACTTTCTACATAAAGTACTACTTAATTCAGTTCAATTCACATTTATTTGTATAGCGCTTTTCACAATACATTTTGTTTTAACTAGCTTTACAGAAAATGCATGTGTCTACATTAAATTTTAGAGTGTCCAAGTTCTATTTTTCAGAAATGTACATACACAAATCACATAGTTAGCTTACAATGTATTAATTTAAACAATTAATTAATAAAATTAAGTATACTTATTTTTCGTAAGGGTACACCTGCAGGGGCAGGTTTACCATTTTGGGGGCCCCAAGCAAAGTCAGTATCTCAGGCCACCCACACCCCAACATTGTACAATTTTACTCTGAATTGCACAACAGTAATATTGAATAGAATTAAGTGAGACATTTAAAAAAATATTTATTTTACTTTAACCCTCTCGGCCCTAAGGGTATTTTGGGGCCCTGAAGAAGTTTTCATATGCTCTAACATTTGTGCTTTTTTCAGTTGCTTAAAAACATAATAATGGCTAAAGTCTGATTACACTGTATTCAGCACAAACAGGGCTACAGTAATATGTGAGCAACATGTACATAAAAGTTTGTAGTTTTGAGAAAATAACATTTATGCATGGTTTTTAAAAACACTAAAATTTTAAGTCACTGAAATAAGGCCATATAACGCATAGTAAACATTTGTACACAAGGCTTTTCAAAACTGGATCTTGTTGCCTATAGTTTTTTCTTTAAAACAATGTGAAAATCATCCTGATCCCTAACTTTTGTTAGACACTAATTGTCAGAATGGCTGATATGCAAGGAGGCTTAAAACATCATGAATAATGCTGTGATTCACACCTGAAGAGACAAAGACACTCCCCTGGGAATATCAATGAGGAATGTGACAGAGGGAACTATGTGAGGAGACTTAATGATTGAATGTATTGTTTTGGCTACAAAATCTGAGTTTAAGTTAAAAGAAGTAATCTGACTATACATTTTCTTTACACAAAGACTTTACTTAAAAACTTTAGACCTACACTACCATTCAAAAGCTTTATATCTGTACTTTAAAAAAAAAAAAAAAAAAAAAAAAAGTCTCTTCTGCTCACCAAGGCTGCATTTATTTGATCCAAAATAAAGCAAAAACTGTTAATTTTTACTATTTAAAATAAATGTTTTCTATTTTAATATATTTTAAAAAGCAATTTATTCCTGTGATCAAAATGTTCAACATCATTACTCCAGTCTACAGTGTCACATGATCCTTCAGAAATCATTCTAATATGATGCTGCTCAAGAATCTCAGGATTCTTTGATGAACTGAAAGTTCAAAAGAACATATATCTGAAATAGAATTTTTTTAACATTAAAAAATGTCCTCTTTACTGTTACTTTTGATCACTATAAGGCATCTTCGTTGAATACAAGTATTAATTTCTTTAAAAAAAAACAACAGCAACAAAAAACTAAATTCTTACTGAGCCCAAACTTTTGAACTGTAGTGAATAATGTTACAATAGATTTATATTTCAGATAAATGCTGTTCTTTTGAACTTTCTATTCATTAAAGAATCCTGAAAAAAAATTGTACACAACTGTTTTCAAAATTGATAATAATAATTTCTCAAGGATCATGTGAAACTGAAGACCGGAGTAATAATTTACATTAAAGGAATAAATTGCATTTTAAAAATATATCCAAATAGAAGTTTGGAAATAGTCCAACGAATATAAATAAAAACGTACTCATCCAAAATTGTATCCATGGCTGGACCAAGTCGCTATTTAAAATGCAAACGTTCATTAGCCTAGTTTCCATCCACTTTTTGCGCTGTTATGTTATCGACAAAGTGAATATGCGATAAAAAAAACATTACGAACTTTGCCGTCTCCAGACTGTTTCCATTAAATTGGCCTTTTACCGATAAGATTGTGTGCGTGATGACGTCACGAATGACGAAAGCGATTTGTCGCATAAGTTTTGGTGTATCGCAAAAAAATGTGCCCTTGAGCCGTTTCCATACATCTTTTATTTTATTTTATTTTTTATCGCAAATTCTACCTTTTGGGGTTCCAGTCAGCACACCCCCCAACACCAAACAAACAAATAAAAAAATAATAATAATGGAGAGAGTATTCAGGCAGTTAATTGAAATTTGCCAGCTTACTGTCATTTCAATTTCACAAATAATTGCAAGTGTCCGAAATATCAGAAGACGACGGCAGAATTAAACAGTTGCTCATCTGATAGGGCTCGAATTAACTACCGTTACGCGACGAAGTCCAAGGGTCTGGGAGAGACCACGCAATACGGCGTTCTGGAAGGAAGTTGAGAAGAGACACTTTACAGAAAGTCTCTGGGTGCATCATTTTAGAATGACACGGCCGACGTTTGAGATGCTGTGTGGATTCATTGGTCCTGATGTTGCGCCTACCCCACGTTGCCACCGACCACCGGTTCCGACACGAAAGCGGATTGCCATTGCCCTGTACAAGCTGGCAACCTGCGCCGAGTATAGAGTAGTGGGCGAAACTTTCGGGGTTAGTAAAACAACCGTCCATCAACTTCATCTTTACAGCTGTTGTTGCTGTTAATAAACTAAAAATAATAGGCCTATCATTTTATTAAACAATAAATTAAATGAAATTGTAATTGTATTAAAAAAGCAACAAAAAATTCCTGTTTAATTTTTTTTAAACCTATGCTAATTACGCATTAAATTCAGGTAGGCTACTGAGTCACTGTCCTCAGTGCCCAGAAAAGCGCTGAAACGGAGATGAAGGGGAACCCTTTTTTTTTTTTTTTTTTTGGCTTGTTTTAACTGGCCCATCCAGTTTTCTTTGATTCACCTACAATCAAAATCCTGGCGCCGCTAGTGCGCACGTGATGAAAATCATGTGACACCACATTTATTTGCGTTAAAGCCCTTTTTTTCAACAAAAAGTGTTTCCAAACTAGTTTTTCGCGTCATTTAAAGTATCGACATAGAATGTATGCGCTAAAGTTAAACGGAAAAGGATTGTGTCGACATTTGCAAAAAAATATCGATAATTGCCATTTCCATCAGCTATATCGGTAAACATTTTGATGCGCTAAACATTTTTTTGCAAAAAAATACTTGGATGGAAACCTGGCTACTGTCGGAGTCCCGCTCTTCTTCTGCGGAAAATGCGATCTCTTCGTCACTATCCAGCACGAGCTGAAGAGCTTCCTCACCTGTGTAGCAAATCTTCTTCTTCCATCTTCCAAACATGCAGGGAAGTGAATGAAACTTGTTGGGGGTATTGTTGGGGGTGTTTACCATTTCGCATAGATCGCCTCAACACATTGGCTGCGTCCGAAACTGCATACTTCCCTACTATATAGTAGTGAAAAAGCAGTAGGCGAGCGAATAAGTATGTCCGAATCTATCCATAAAAGAGTAGGCGAGAATTACCTGGGTGACGTACTAATTCTCTCGAGATTCGGACGTTCGTATACTAATAGTTTGTCCGAATATTCCTACTTTCCTACTATATAGTAGGAGAAAACAATACGTGAAAGGAGTAGTATGTTAGAAATCTCAGTACTCATAAAAGTGTAGGCGAGAAGTTCCCGGATGGCTTACTGCTTCAGCCCAGATTCTGAAGAGCTCGTAGATCGATACTTTTCTATCCCAGGAGGCCACAGGAGAGGATACGTCATTATCAAACATTGCGGAGATCAGCGACGTGGGTGTTTTCAAATATGAGTAAACACGGTTCCTTGTGTTAAAATCGCATGTGTTAAACTACTGTAAACTGTTGAACTGTTGAAGGTGTAAAGACGTTAGACAGTATAGTATAGTTGTGATTTTGCTGTAAAAACACATTTTATTATGTATAGCTAACAGTGGAGCTCCAGTAAGCACATGTAACGTTACGTCTCTAAATTGGATTTACATAAACCATATTCATCTTAAAGACACTTATTTTAAATGTATATTAACATCTGACAGGAAAATTGTCGATAAGTGTCGCAGATGAGCACATCACAACATGAAATAGACATTTGAGTGAGTGATGTGTGAGTGAGTATGTGTCCTATTGTGTAGGAGAGTTTACTGTTGTCAACACTGCTTATATTACATGATAAACAAATCTACATAAAGTAACTAAACGTATGTTATCTATTTTATATGTCCATTGGTACTGTTGATGAATTGAGAAACATTTATGTTGCATAAAAAGTGAGTTAACACATCAGCATCAACCTCAACATGTAAATGTTTATTGAGCTCATAAATCACAGAGGTAACATGAATCTTGTCTGGATGTTACAGGAACAGATGAACACGTGTGTTTATCTGGTGGAGAGTGGCTCATGAAGGCTTTGAGTGAGTATACTACAGAAATGAATAACAAAATCTATTTAAATCTTAAGTTGTAGTTTATTTTAATTATTGTAATTTCAAACAGAGCTATTACAGCACTTTTCTGATTCTTGATATCTGTGCATTTGCTGCAGAGCTTTTGTGGTGGAGCAGAGGATGCAAGGCAGGGTGACGGATGCATTTGTGGGGGAAAAAAGTTAAACCTGAAATAAAAATAAAAAGTACGATAATTTTGTTACTTGTAATACAGAAATCAAATGACATTGTGCTGTTAACATGTCTGTTTTTTTTTTTATTATGTTTTGTGCATTTTTGTAGGATTCTGAAATTTCTGCAGACTGGTATATCATCATCACTGAGGATGAGGAGCCCAGAGCTGAATCCTTGAAATGGTGCCATGGATGAGACCCTCCATCACTCCATCGGCCCTTATGAGACCCTCCATCACTCCACCTGCTCTAATGAGACCCTCCATCACTCCACCTGTCCTTACAAGACCCTCCATCACGAGCCCTTATTGCCTCAGATTGTGAAGCACAGTGCAGCAAGCAACAAGCTCAGGCACAAACGCATGGCTCACCACTGGCCATGAAGAAAATAGAGCACCAGTTTGTTTTCAGCATGTTAAAGGCTCGCTCAACTATTATATGCTTCTCTCACGGGAGCGTTTGCTGTTGAGACGAGCCTCACAGGTTCTGTTCAGGCTCTCTGTATAAGGTGATGAGGCAGATGGTGCACTCAGGCAAAGATAGCCTCAATGTCTCTTTCTCATCCATGATCAGATCCCAGTCTGACTGCAGCAATGAGGGACATGATGGATGGCAGAGACATGTGAAGGTGGGAACGGTAGTCAGCTGATTCATCAGAATAAAGCCGCAGAATGAGAACCGCTGTGTTGAGATGGCAGTAGATGTGGGGTTCACTGCCTGTTTAATTTAACTGAGCCACTGTTTAATGTCCTGGGTGCAGTTATGGAGGGGGTCTAGTGCTGAATGATTGTTCAAAACTACAGGAAGGTAGACTTGAAGGTCGTCAGCATAGAAATGAAATTGTACGTTGTGTTTTGAAATGAGTTGACCAAGTGGCAGCATAAAGGGAAAACAGGATAGGACCAAGAATAGAACCCTGGGGCACACCAGATGATAAAGGGGCAGCTGAGGAGGAGAAGTCATCAAGCATTACTGAGAATGTTCTGTTGGTGAGATATGACGAGAACCAGTTGAGCACCGTGCCCTGTAGACCCACAACATGTTGTAGACGGGAGATGAGGATTGCGTGGTCCACGGTGTCAAAAGCAGCGGTAAGGTCAAGCAGCACCAGAACCACTGAGTTTTTATTATCCAAGGCTCTGAGAATGTCATTATGAACCCTCAGTAAGGCTGACTCTGTACTATGTCTAGACCTAAAGCCAGATTGAAATTTGTCCCCTATACCATGCAGATTGAGGTATGACTGAAGCTGGGAGAAGACAAGCTTTTCCATAAGCTTAGACAAAAATGACAGGTGGGATATGGGGCGGAAATTAGACAGTACTGAAGGATCAGGGTTTGGTTTCTTAAGTAGCGGTCTAACAATGGCGTGCTTGAGAGGAGTGGGAACAACTCCCAGACTAAGACAGCAATTCATGAAGGAGACAAGGAAAGGGCCTACGAAGTCGATGGCTTCTTTCAGAATGCTAGCAGGAACAGCATCAAGAGGACAGGAGGTTGGCTTCAACTCATGAACAGCTTTTTTGAGATCAACAAAAGAAACCACCTCAAAATTCTCCAGCACACATTGTGTCGCTTGGGAAGGAGTAATGACAACAGGGGCTGGTATAATAGTTTGCCTAACAGACAGAACCTTATCAATAAAATATTGTTTAAATACATTGCATGTATTAACTGAAGCATCATTCAATACAACAGGGACTGGATTTATAACAGAGTTTATAGTACTGAACAAGATACCAGGGCGGTGGCTATTGTTATTAATGAGCTTAGATACTGACTTTTAGCTTCCTTCACGGCTCTCTGATAGGTGACAAGGCAGTCTCTAAATACCTCCAATGACACCTGCAGCCTGTCTCCTCTCCATTTCCGCTCAGCCTGCCTGCACTGGCGCCTGAGGGTCCATGTCGTCTCGTTCAGCCAGGGGTCCGAAGAGCCATTTGCAGACTTCACCCTGTAGGGCGCAACTGAGTCCATAATCCGGGAGCAGGTGATGTCGAATGAGGAGAGGAGAAACTCTGGACATAGAGGCGGGGCCAGTTCTACAGTGGAAGTGATGTTAGAAGCAGAAAAGGCAGCGGTGAAGTCCTCAGCTGTAGATGGAGTAATGCGCCGACGCCGGGGGGCAGTGGATATGGGTGCAGGTGGAACAGCACAGATGTCAAACCGTATGAGGGAGTGATCAGAGACGGGAAAATCCAGAACCTCACAGGATGACACTGTCACCCCACGAGAGATAATAAGGTCTGTCATGATCCTGGTTCTGTCCTTCTCTTTTCCCTTCCTTTGTCTCCCTCTGCTGGCTGCTTTACGGTCTTCTACCTTCTCTCTCACACATTCACGCACACATTCATTTACGCTTCACCTCATCTCTATCAGCTGGTTCTCATTCTCATATCATCTCGATCAGCTGGTTCTCATTCACATCTCTTCTACACACCTGTTCTCAATCTTTCCCTTTTTTCTTCTCTATATCTAGCTCTCTCTTTCTTGTCTGTGTTGTCGGATTATTGTTTTCTGTTATGCGCGTCAATCGCAATCGCTCCAAAGAGAAACCCTGTCCTGTCTTGTCTTGTCTGGTTCTGCTGTCTGCTGTGCGACTGTTATCACCTGCTGTGAGTTACCAATTCTGTGCTGTACCCAGTGTTCTCCGTGAGAATAGCAGAGGGTTCCACTGCTTACCAGCTTCCCAGTCCTCGCTGTCCAGGAGAGGCCAGATCGACAGTCTCCGCTGTTTCTCCATTACCGAGCTGATCGCCTGCATCCTCTGTCTCTTTTGTTTAAGAAGAACTACGAGCCTCTTTTGTTACGTTTTCTGAAGAAGAGACTTTCTGTTATCGGCCAGTACGGCCTTGTCTAATTTCTATTAAAGAAACATTACCTGCTTTTCGTCTCTGGACCTCTCTCTCTTCATAACAAGGTCAAGAGTGTGACCTAGCCTATGAGTAGGACAGGATATGGACTGGGCTAGGTCTAATGAATCTAAAAGAGCCTTAAAATCATTAGCGGATTTACCAGAGGGGCAACAAACATGAATGTTAAAATCACCACAGATTAAAATATTGTCAAACTTTGCCAAAAAGTCTGACAACAACTCTGAGAAATCATTAAAAAAATTCCCATTTAGTTTTGGGGGCCGGTAGATTACTGCACAAAAGATTGGATTAGGTAGAGTGAGTACAAACGTCTGCAACTCAAAACTGGAGTACCCTCTAGTGGACAGTTGACGGCACTTCAGGGACTGTCTGTATATACTGGCTATCCCCCCGCCCCTACCTGTTTGCCGTGGAGTGTTCAGAAACAAATAGCCAGAGGGAAGAATTTCAGAAAAAGCACTAACATCACCGGAAGATAGCCAAGTCTCCGTGAGAAAGAACAAATCCAGATTGTTAGTAGTGATGACATTGTTTAGAACAAAAGTTTTTTTGCTGAGCGATCTGGTGTTACATAGTGCCATACAAAGTGTGGTAGAGTTGACAGGCGATGAGGACATACGTGGAATTGGACGAAGGTTGTCTAGGATAGAGCCCCGAGAATGAGTACCAGATGATCGGCGGTGACAGGAAAAAGGAGCGCCAGTGTTGTCGGAGCTAGCGGGCCGAAACCACCGATAGCATACCCGTGATCCGCCAGGCCCTGGTTTGACACCACTCCTTTGCAACGGAGAATCCAGGTGAGTCCTTTTTCTGACGTGTAGCCCGCTTCTCCTACCCCGTCTCTTGCGACGCTTACTGCCTGGAAGTAAATAGACAGGATAGCTCAGGAACGGAGAAGTAGAAGTAAACAGCGGCGGAGGTGGTTTAAAGGTTTGGGCGATCAGGCGGTGGTTTGTTGAAAACCGTAATTCCAGCAAAGTTGTGCGATCATAAACAATAATTGTAGAGACGGTGGCAAAATCTAGCATTAGAAATCACAGGAGCAAACAGAGGTGCAAGAGGCATGCCAAACATAGCAGCGCCATCATCACCCCACTCATAACAACGTTGTTTGCACAATTGTCTTCTTATTGTGAAATCTGATATTCCGATTGTCAAATATGTGCTAGTTTGTATTTTGTTTTGCCTTTTAAACACTTTTATAATGATCATGTTAGATGATAACAGGTGATCGGGGTCGCTATGTAATAGCTATGTAATAGTTTGGCGCTCACCGATTTGGTTAGTGCAAGTTCACCCAAATATGAAAATGCCATAATTTACTCAACCTCATGTCGTTCCAAACCCATATGACTTTCGTGCATCTTCGGGACACAAATGTGAAGATAGCCTATTTTAATGAAATCTGGGAGATTTCTGTACCTCCATTGCAAGTCTATTCACCCATAACCCCATAACAAAACGTTCACAAAGAATCATGAATCGAGCATTTTAATCCAAGAAGAGACACGATTGTTTTAAATGATGAGAAGATTTATTTTGGGTTATTCACATATAAACATTGATCAGCGAACAATGTTTGCAGCATTCTAAATTTGGTCTCGGAAGCAATGTTTATATGTAATAAATGAGGTCAACAGCGCTGCTGTAACAGCGGTCAGCTGATTTATTTGCTTGGTCAGCAGGGGGCCCCTCAAACCTGCCGGGCCCAAAGCAGTTGCGTGGTGGTTAACAACGCTACTGTATACCTGGTATTAAGATGCCTTTTGGTCGATCTGATCATAAGCGGACTGCGCTAAATGGGTGTAAACGGTGTCTAAATAGTTGAGCCTGACCAATTTCGACCAATTCCAGATGTAGTCGAAAACGCATTCCACCGGACTGCTTTCGTAGTGTAAACGCTAATGTAGTCAAATGTGTTCAAACAGCCACAAAAGACCACCTACTCTTTGCCTACTGACCTAATACGTAAACAATATGGGAAAAGCGCTGGCCAGACAGGATTTCAAATTGTTCAGTTTATGACCCAATTTTGGTTTGAAGACGAAAAACATACCAAGCAAACCCATTCATTTACCAGCAGTTCAATTTAAGCGCTGTGTCTGTTCCTCAGTTTTCATCATTTGAGTGCTTGGTTTTGAGTATCTCTGCTCCTACTTCTACAATCATTGCGACAGTCTACAAACCACCTAAGACTAAGCCACAAGCAATCTTTATGTCAGAATTTGCTGATTTTCTGTCAATGCTGTCCCTAAAGTTCCACAAAATTCTTATTGTTGGGGACTTCAACATCCATGTGGATCAAAGTGATTCTACGACGGCTAAGGAATTTTTATCGCTGCTTGACTGCTTCAATCTCTCACAATTGGTAACTGGCCCGACTCACTGTAAAGGCCATACTCTGGATCTTGTGATTACAAATAGCTGATTTGTATCACAGTTAACATCTGTTGACATTAGATTATCTGACCACTCAGCTGTCTTCTTTAATCTGGAATTGCACAATTCTTGTGTGCCTTCCATCCGAACGGTAACATTTCAGAAGTCCATTGATCAGACAGTATTTTCGAATTCTGTTGTTTCCACTTTCAATGATCTGCACTTCACATCTTTGGAGGAGAAAGTCTCTCAGCTGAATAACGCTCTTGCTTTTAATCAGACACCTTTGCTCCCCTGAGGTCCCGCGAGGTTACTTTTGCTCGCACTGCTCCATGGTATAATGACAATCTGCGCACTAAGAAGGCTGCCTGTCAGAAAATGGAGCGAAAATGGCGTCTCACTGGCTTGAATGTTCATTATCCAGCCTGGAAGGACCTTCTAAGTGACTACAGAGCATTAATTGAGATTGAAAGATCTTCGTATTTCTCTCAGACTATTGAAAACAATCAAGAAAACCCAAGACATTTGTTTCAAACTATAAATAGACTGCTTCAAGTTAAAGCTGTTACTGCCATGCCTGTTTCACAGCAGCTGTGTAACTCAATTCTTCAAATTCAAAAATGTATAACGTTCATAAACAAATTTCTATCTCATCTGTTTCTACTCTTTCATTCCACTGTCCACCTGGGTTCACTGGTACTTTTCTAACCAACTTTCCTCTTCTTGATACTGAGACTCTTAAAAGGGAGGTATCTATCATGAAATCTTCCACTTGCTTGCTTGATCCTATTCCCACATGCCTATTTAAATCTTGCTTCGATGTCCTGTGCCCGGCTGTTCTCAGTATTATGAACGACTCTTTGCAGACTGGGGATGTTCCAGCAACATTAAAGATTGCTACGGTAACTCCAGTACCAAAAAAAGAGAATGTTGCCCTGGATGATTTTAATAATTATCGTTCTATTTCAAACCTTCAGTTTCTGGCAAAAATACTTGAGCGTATTGTTGCCGCTCATTTGTGTAACCATCTCACGATTAATAACCTTTTTGAACCACTTCAGTCAGATTTCCTTAAATTTCACAGTACTGAAACGGCTTTGGTTAAAGTCACCAATGATTTGTTGATGGCTTCTGACTCTGGTGCAACATCTATTCTCATTATTCTAGACTTAAGAGCCGCTTTTGACACTGTTGATCACAGTCTATTGCTTGCACGCCTTGAGAGAGTGTCTGGTGTGTCGGGGACAGTTTTGAAGTGGTTTAGATCCTATTTTACTGACCATTCCCAGTTCATCTCAATGGGTGACCATAGGTCTGAGATTAGATCTGTTCTCACTGGTGTTCCTCAGGGGTCAGTTCTGGGCCCTTTATTTTTTAACATATATCTATCACCACTTGGCTATCTCTTGAGATCGCTTGGCCTCCATTATCATTTGTATGCCGACGATACGCAGATTTATTTACATTCAAAACAAGATGAGCGCCCCGACACTGATTTTCTTTCCGGCTGTATTACTGAAATAAAAACCTGGATGAGTAATAATTTCCTGCGTATGAACAATGATAAAACTGAAGTTATGCTCATTAGTTCCTGTCACCAAACTTCCAAAGCTGGTTCTTCGTCTTTGACTCTTGATGGCTCTGTCTTGGGTATCCAGATTAAATAGAGGAACCTTGGAGTTATTTTTGATGCTAATCTTTCATTTGATTCTTTCATTCATCGCTCTTTCTTCCATCTTAGAAACATCGCTAGATTGCGGCCGATGTTAACTTTTCCTGAAGCTGCAAAGCTGATAAATTCCTTTGTCGTCTCTCGGATAGACTATTGTAACGCCCTTTTAGCCGGAGTTTCTAAATCTACACTACACAAGCTTCAACATGTACAAAATTCTGCCGCCAAGGATCTTAACTGGGTCTAGAATATGTAACCATATCACTCCGGTTTTGGAATCTTTGCATTGGCTTCCAGTCAGGTTCCGAGTCGATTTCAAGATTATGATGCTCACATACAAATCTTTGCACGGCCCGGCTCTAAATTATCTAGCAGAACTGTTGTACCCCTACACTCCAAATCGCAGGTTGCGCTCCTCACAATCGAGCATGCTGGTTGTTCCTAAAACTCGCTTAAAGTCTATGGGTGACAGGCAGGGGCGGTTTCTTCATTAGGGTGATTGGGCGACGCACCACCAAACTGTGAAAGGGACTTTTTCAATCGCATTCACAATCTCATTCAACCACAGAGTTACGCTAGCCGTCTCTGTCTCTGGATATAGTCCAATCAGCGTCATGTCACGTTCTGTGGAGTACCGCCTCTTTTTGGGCGATAATAGTGTAACAAACATACACTATTAAAAATCTTTAAGATTAAGTGACAAATAATATTTGAAAAAATTTTGAATTTGAACAACAAGAACAAATGAAACACTACTTTAATATCTTTATCAAATGTGATTAAAAAATACAAATAAAAAAGAGAACGAGAGCGAGAGCGACTGTTAGGACATCTCGCGAGTTGAGGCCAGTTGAACTTGAACAACGTCATGGCGAACGCAGTTAATTCTATCGTCTGAATGCACTGGCTATGCTTTCCATGGAGAGGGAACTAGTCAGGAACATGCCTTTAAATGAGAGATTAATTGATCACTTTGCTACTTTGAAAGAGAGAAGAGCAAAATTTCAGTACAAGTAAGCAGTGTATTAAGCGAGTAATGTGATGTAAGCAGTGTAATAATAGTGAGTAGTGTACAAGTGATGTGCAGGGTTCGTACGGGTGCTTGAAATCCTTGAAAGTGCTTGAATTTTGATGTGTTTAAGGTTTGAAAAGTGCTTAAATTTTGGATAAAATGCTTGAAAATGTAACTATATTTCTTTCACAACAAATATTTATCTGACGGAATAGTTTGTTTATTAAATGGAGAAATAAAATGTAGCCCTACTATGGGATCAAATTCCTGCCAAATATATAGCGGTCACGTATAAAAAAATAAGCGTGAATCAAAAATTTAAAAACACATGTAAAAATATATTGCACAAACTGAAAAAAAAAAAGCAAAATGATCAGAATAGCAAACAACGTGGTAACGGATCAAAATATAATAAGCGTGAATCAAGAAATAACAAGCATGAATAAAAACTTTAAACACATTAAAATTTATTTTGCACAAAACTTAAACTTTTGGTCATGCTTTCTTAAAAAGTATGATTTCCTTTGTTTTATTACTGTGTACTTTGTGCTTTCTTTTATTTCTGCTCTTATTTTACTCTTTTGTACGCTTGTGCTGTTTTTCTCTTCGCTCTTCTTTCTGTGTTCTGCGCTTGCTTTCCCAAATGTTGCAGTTCAGTTTCATGTAAATTAGGGCGGGCTTAAGCGTCACCATTGGTCCACTAGTTCTAGATTGACAGCTACTCCTCTAGCCAATCAATCGAAGAGGGGAGTTTATGTCACACCAATGCGACTCGTGGCTACTAATGCTTATGTAGGAGTACAAGCTGTTTATGTTTGTACAATTTATTCAATTCCATTATAATATACTAAAATGTTATTTTTCTAATACTTTTATATACTGTTCAATTTCTTATTTGTGCTTTGTTATGTTCATTTATTAAATTAATTATTTTCGCCTGGCATACCAGCGTGATTACGTCACCGCACACTTCAGTGGGTGGTGCGCGCCCGTGATGCACTTCATTCTGAGTAAATATAACAACAAAGAAGCACTGCTGCGCTCTCTTTTATTTCATTTTTCTTTAATCCTTACTCCTTTTCAGGAGTGCTGCACTTACTTATACAGGGGAAGGCGGCAGTTAAATTTAACTTTACAAAGACTTTCAAGCAGTAAAGCTATCTGAACTCTGGACATTAATAATTAAATTCATCTTTTTTGAGATACATGAGAATGTTAATGTGCACACTGGTAATTGGTGTTAAACAATATTACTTGGCTCATGATGTCAATATGCTAAGGCTGCTGTAAGTAAAACATCCTGCAGTTATGAAACGCTACAATTCGTTGCAAAAACTAAAACGGCAATTGTCTGAAGACTTTAGGACTTTGACCTGTAAACGCTACGCATTGCCTACCTTTTTTTATTAACCTCGCCAAATTTGACAAGATTATTGAAAATGATTGTGTTACAGAGAAGATATACAGAAACCAGTTGAATTTAATACAGTGATTTATTACAAACTTACTGTGTTTACTTACATAGCTACATAATTGCATATTACTTTAGGATTAATGTTTTAAGTATAGCTTAAAATTTGAATACAGCAACATCTCCATCAGCGATAGGTAACGTTGTTTCTAGAGTGCCGCTGTCCTGCAGAGTTTAGCGTTAACTCCGATAAAAACCTCACCTGTCTTAAATATCCTAAAGACGATGATTAGCTGGTTCAGGTGTGTTTGATTAGGGTTGGAGGAGCTAAACTCTGCACCCAGGACCGACATTACCCATCCTTGTTATTGATTAAATATGAAAGTAAAACGACCGGTAGGTGGTGGCAAGTGACTGCACGGAGAAGATCGACGCTCGCGGTGCCAGGTCCAGTGCATTGATTATTAGAGGTGAATGATGGATCATCAGACAGGCATAACTGTAACAGGTCGTCGTTAGGATGACGAATTTAACGATACCATATTGCCAGGTATACGTATATACCGGCAACAGGTTGAGTTGCAGGCACACATGGTGTCCTGCCACGGAAATTTTTTTGCCAACTGAGTTGATGGTCGTCTTCTCCTGTATAAGTAAGCATCAGTAGCCACGAGTCGCATTGGTGTGATGTCAACTCCCCTCTTCGATTGATTGGCTAGAGGAGTAGCTGTCAATCTAGAACTAGTGGACCAATGGTGACGCTTAAGCCCGCCCTAATTTACATGAAACTCGAACTGCAACATTTGGGAAAACAAGCGCAGAACACAGAAAGAAGAGCGAAGAGAAAAACAGCACAAGCGAACAAAAGAGTAAAATATGAGCAGAAAATGCAAGAAAGCACAAAGTACACAGTAATAAAACAAAGGAAAACATACTTTTTAAGAAAGCATGACCATAAGTTTAAGTTTTGTGCAAAATAACTTTTAATGTGTTTAAAGTTTTTATTCATGCTTGTTATTTCTTGATTCACGCTTATTATATTTTGATCCGTGACCACGTTGTTTGCTATTCTGATCATTTTGCTTTTTTTTTTTTCAGTTTGTGCAATATATTTTTACATGTGTTTTTAAATTTTTGATTCACGCTTATTATTTTTTTATACGTGACCGCTATATATTTGGCGGGAATTTGATCCCATACCCTTCAGATTCAGAGCGATTTGCGCTACGCTGGCCAGAGCAAGTAACGTTAGCGTAAATAGTGAGTTATGTGATTTCAGTTGTTTCTTATTAAATTGAAATTGGAGTAAACGTTTTTGGAAATTCGCATCTTGGCTGGGCTTTGTTTGAATTGAT
Organism: Vimba vimba; assembly: GCA_022828995.1. Classification (NCBI taxonomy): domain Eukaryota; kingdom Metazoa; phylum Chordata; class Actinopteri; order Cypriniformes; family Leuciscidae; genus Vimba; species Vimba vimba. The sequence goes on along the minus strand of CM040821.1, from coordinate 25,932,149 downwards.
TTTGACTTGCTGCTGAATTGTTAACACTCATAGAAACAAACAAGGAGATTTATTTATTGTAAATAAATATTTATTTATTTGTTAGTATCACTTTATTTTTCATTAATATTAAAGTAGTGAAGTTGCCTTTACATGCTTAAGCTGTTAATTTATCCATTACATGGGTGGACCTTATCCTTATCAATCATCCAAACATTTGCCCCCCCTGAGAGATTTTGCAGGAGCCGCCACTGGTGACAGGGCTGTCTCTTTCTATAGGGCTGTCTCTTTCTATGCACCTGTCCTTTGGAATTCTCTATCTCTTGAACTTAGGGAAGCTCAGACTTATGCCATTTTTAAAAGTCAACTTAAGACATTTTTTTAAACTTGCATTTTCCTGTTGATGTGTTTCTTGTTGCTTTTAACAATTGTTTATTATGTGTACAGCGCTTTGAAAAGCTGCTTTTAAGGCGCTTTATAAAATAAAGGTTATTATTATTATTACCTGCCCATAGACCCTCCCCTCGAAGAAATCGGGACAGAAGTGGTTGAAAGTGGACAAAATAAATGGATTAAAATACCAGGTATAAATGGGTGTGTGTCTGCTTCTTCTACATGTGAAAATGTATTTCACTACCAGGTGTAAACCGGGCCTAAGATTTCCATGTTTATAAAAAAAAGACTTTTCTCTGGTGTGAATTCTCATGTGCCTGTTAAGACTTTATTTTACAGTGAAACTTATTCCCTACTGTTGACAGGTGAAAAGGCTCTATCCCGTGTGAACTCTCATGTGATAATTAAGGTTTCCTTTTCGGTTGAAACTTTTTCCACACTGTTGGCAGGTGAAAGGGCTTTCTCTAGTGTGAATTCTCATGTGGACTTTAAGTTTCTTGTCTTGATCAAAACTCTTTCCACACTGAGGACATGTGTAAGGCTTCTCTCCTTTGTGAATTCTCATGTGGATTTTAAGGTTCCCATCTTTATTAAAACTTTTTCCACACTGAGGACATGTGTAAGGCTTCTCTCCAGTGTGAATTCTCATATGGATTTTTAGGCTTCCATGTTGACTGAAACTCTTTCCACACTGAGGGCACGTGTAAGGCTTCTCTCCTTTGTGAATTCTCACGTGCCTGTTAAGGCTTCCTTTTTCAGTGAATCGGTTTCCACACTGTTTGCATGTGTAAGGCTTCTCTCCAGTGTGAACTCTCATATGATAATTAAAGTTTCCTTTTCGGTTGAAACTTTTTCCACACTGTTGACAGATGTAAGGCTTCTCTCCAGTGTGAATTTTTATGTGCCTGTTAAAGCTTCCTTTTTGAGTGAATCTGTTTCCACACTGTTTGCATGTGAAAGGGCTCTCTCCAGTATGAATTCTCATGTGGACTTTAAGGTTGCCCTCTTGATCAAAACTCTTTCCACACTTAGGACATATGTAAGGCTTCTCTCCAGTGTGAATTCTGATGTGGATTTCAAGGCTTCCATGTTGACTGAAACTCTTTCCACACTGAGAGCATACATAAGGCTTCTCTCCTTTGTGAATTCTCATGTGCCTGTTAAGGCTTCCTTTTTCAGTGAATCTGTTTCCACACTGTTGGCATATGAAAGGCTTTTCTCCAGAATGAATTCTGATGTGGACTTTAAGTTTCCTGTCTTGATCAAAACTCTTTCCACACTGTTTGCATGTGTAAGGCTTCTCTCCAATGTGAATTCTCATGTGATAATTAAGGTGTCCTTTTCGGTTGAAACTTTTTCCACACTGTTGGCAGGTGAAAGGTTTCTCTCCAGTGTGAAATCTCATGTGTCTGTTAAAGCTTCCTTTATGAGTGAATCTGTTTCCACATTGTTGGCATTTTAAAGGGCACTCTCTAGTATGAATTCTCATGTGGACTTTAAGTTTCATGTCTTGATCAAAATTCTTTCCACACTGAGGGCATATGTGCTCCCTCTTAGTGCATGTGGGCTCCTCTCCAGTGTGAAGTCTCATGTGGTCTTTAAGGTTAGCATGTTGATTGAAACTCTTGTCTCTCTTACTTCCTGTCTTTTGAGTTTTTTCTTGCGAGGAAGTCTTTTCAGTATGTGAGCAACTAAAAGACTTTTCTCCAGTTATGAAATCATGATGATTCACATATTGATCTTTTTCTTCCTTTACATTCAGTTCATGACTCTCTTCTTTCAGTGCCATCAGGTCTAAGAAATAATAAATAAAAAAAATTATTCCAAGTTTAATGGCACAAAGCAACAGACACAAACTAAAGCATCAATACCAACATACACAAAATCCTATACCCACTAAGCTACTGAAATAGGTGTTACAGATGATACATCTGAGAACCCCTTCTCAATATTAATAACTCGTTAACTTTGTTTAAGACATGTCCCAAAAACTTTGACCCAGGATATTTGTTTACTTATAGACTGGTCTCAATCTCCCATTTTCTACATCTTCTAGGGGTTAAGGCACAAAAACTTTCAAGGGAATAAGAAAAGAGAACAAACTCCCTGCTCAACCATCAGACCAAAAACTCATCACACAGTAGTTCCATGTAATGATTTATTGAAGGAAAACCAGCATTATTTTTGTCAGAGGAAGCAGCAGATGTTTGTTATAAGTTTGGAATGACCCATCATGATGGTCCAAATGTTGCTGGCAGGTAAAGTTACAATTCCTAACACAACATGTCAAGTCAAGTCACCATTTATGTAGCGCTTTTAACAATATGAACTGTTTCAAAGCAGCTTTACCGTAATAATAGGAAATTAAAGTAACAGAGATTGTTTTGGCTTTACAGCAGCTCTAGAATAAAGTTATTGTCCAGCTAAAGTTAGTTCTGATCGATTCACTTCCGTTGCAAAGATCATTAGTTATTAATTTAGGGGCCGCTTACACAACACCGTTTTAACAGAAAACCCTTAACGCACTCCGGCACGCTCATTAGCAGAATTATTTATCGCTTCCGAGTAGCCATGTGAACCGGATCTATTTTGACCACATTTTATCTGTACAGAGGTAAAGGGAAGGAGAAGGGGGCCTTCACAGTGGAGAGACTAGTTGACACTTCAGGACTGCGTTGTCGTCGTGTCCAGGCGCAGGTCCTTCATCAGATCTGGATACGGCCTGGATCCAGCAGACTGTGGTAAACCTCGGAATAAGCAGTGACACTAATATTAGCGTAGACGCCATTCTTCTTATGATGTAACGAGTACATCAGGATTTATGGGGAGTGTTCCCGGTTCCGGCTGACCTAATCTATGCAGCCTAACATTGAATTATAGAAGTTTATAATATGTTATGTGTATGCTAGGTCAAAGAGATGTGTTTTTAGTCTAGATTTGAACTGACAGAGTGTGTCTGCTTCCCGGACAATGTTAGGAAGACTGTTCCAGAGTTTTGGTGCTAAATAGGAAAAGGATCTACCACCAGCAGTCGATTTTGATATTCTAGGTATTATCAACTGACTATAACGCGTTAAGAGCTCGCTCAAATACTGGGGAGCTAAACCATTTAGTGCTTTGTAAGTATTCAGCAATATTTTAAAATTGATGCAATGTTTAATAGGGAGCCAATGCTGTGTTGATAGAACCGGGCTAATATGGTCATACTTCCTGGTTCTAGTAAGAAATCGAGCTGCTGCGTTTTGGACCAGCTGTATTTTATTAAGCGTGCAGGGCAACCACCCATAAGAGCATTACAATAATCTAGCCTTGATGTCATGAACGCATGAACTAATTGTCCCGCATTTGTCATTGAGAGCATATGACGTAATTTATATATATTTTTGAGTGCAAAGGAGCAACTGTGTCTAAAGTGCCGGAAAAGAGAGAGTCAAAAGTTTCTGTCGCAATATGGAGTTCTTCTAAGCTATCTGGGATGCTGAGGAAATGAAACTGATCAGGAATGTTATTAATAAAGCAATCTTTAGTAGCAGAAGTGATAGGTCTAACATATTTGTAACAGGGAGTCGGCTTTGAAGCCTTGGCTAAATGCACGAATAAATACACGAGACTAGATAATGATCTGATATGTCATTGCTCTGCTGCAGAATTTCAACGGCATCAACATTGATTCCATGTGATAATATTAGATCTAGAGTATGATTACGACAATGAGTAGGTCCTGACATGTTGTGTCTAACTCCAATAGAGTTCAGAATGTCTTTAACATTCAGCCAGTACTAACTCTGATAGAAAATTAGCTAATTCTTTGATAAAGTCTGTATGGTGCCCTGGTGGCCTGTATACAGTATCCAGCACAAATCTTAAACATGATTTATTATTTAAACTAGATAGTGTTACATTAAGCACCAATACTTCAAAATAATTATATTTGAAACAAGACTTATTCTGAAGATATTACTATAAATTACAGCAACACCTCCCCCTTTGCCTTTCAGACAAGGCTCATGTTTATAACAATAATCTTGGGGGGTGGACTCATTTAAAGTAATGTAATCGTCTGGTTTTAGCCAAGTTTCTGTCAAACACAGCACATCTAGGTTATAATCTGTGATCATATCATTAACAATAAGTGCTTTTGAAGTAAGGGATCGAATATTCAGCAACCCGAGCTTTATCATTTGTATTATAACTTTTTTTTATTTGTTGAACATCAATTACATTTTTACTCTTAAATGGGTTTGGGAGTTTTTGTATTTCCTAATTCGGGGGACCGACACAGTCTCTATATGATGATATCTAGGTGAAAGAGGCTCTATGTGATGGGATTTATCTGACCTCAGTGATGTGAGACAGCTGGCAGACGGTCGGTTTAGCCAGTCTGTCTGCTTCCTGACCTGAGCCACAATTCGTGTTTGAGCTCTAAGGCTATGTGGCATATTACTAGAGAGAAGAGCAGCACCATCCCAGGAGGGATGAATGCCATCTCTTTTCAACAGGTCAGGTCTGCCCCAAAAACTTTTCCAATTGTTTATGAATTCTATATTATTTTGCGGACACCACTTAGACAGCATTTTCGAGCATCTCTGCAGTCATTTTTTATTTGACTTGACATTAAACAACTGTTTATTATTATTATTACATATTGTAATATCTAATATATGGGCAATATCACACAAGCAGGCCAAGTGACGCAGGTAATCACAGCCGTGCAGAGTAAAGAGCCATATCGTATGACTTTAATATGTTGTTGTACTGTATATCGAAATAATCTCACAATGATGCGTTTGGTTGAATTCCAAAGCGCTTCAGTTTATCCGTATTCATTCACTCTTCATCTTCAGCTCAACCCCCAGGGTTTTTTTTATCACTGCAAAAGAGACTCAAAATACTTTGTCGAGACCAAAGTGGAGATGTTTGGCCATAATCTGTCAAAACCCAAACACAGCATATCAACTCATACTTACTGTCAAGCACGGTGGTAAAGGGGTGTTTTGTCAATTTGTCCGACAGTTAAAGCTTGGCTAAAATTAGGTCATGCAACATGACATTGGCTCTCATTCACTAATAATTGAGAGCATTATTTCGTATTTGTATGCACAGGAGAACTTCTCACGAAAAATCTCTACCTAATTCACGACACCTTCGTATGTACATGAATTTGTTCTTAACATCGCTCTGATGTCAGTAAAATTGGAGTATTCTAAATGAGCGCCGCGTGCACAAGGTTAGTCATTTGCATAAAACACGCCCAAACCATTTCCATAAGGGCTTTCCTTCAGCACACGCTTTCCTTATAGGGCTTCGTCACGCTCGTGAAACTTGCAGCTTGTTTGCAGACGCGCTCTCGCCCGATGCTCGAGCAATGCCAAGTGTGCCATTCTCACCAGTTCTCACAATAAACACCTTTTATACAGACACATATTACAGATTACCATTACCTTAGATTACCTCTCAATAGCCAGATGTACATACGCATATCTACTAGGGCTGGGTAAAAAATATCGATTTCTCGATTTTAATCGATTCTCATTTTTACGAACCGGTATCGATTCTTAAATCCCAAGAATCGATTAGTCATCCTGTTTTCAGTGATGAATGAATGGAACATTGTTGCGCGCATCCCATTCAATAAATCGCAATAATCTTTGTGCTTTGTTATTATTAATATGAAACAAAGTCTCAGATTTCAAATGACGTCCATGTTCTTATGAAATTCAAAAACATATACCGTTTTGGCGCTGTGGCGTGAGATCGCTCTGGCTCAGCTCAAGAGAAGCAGCAGCGCGGAGCACACGTGATCTTCTCTTCCGCCTTAATAATATCCGTTACAGCGCGAGATAAACATGAATGAGCATCTGAAAGTGTGTTAAAAGGTAGAGTACAACTTATCGAAGTCCGTATAGTCACATGGAATCGCTCAATCAGTGTTTCAACCGTGGAAAGACGGTAGTAAACAATGTCATGTAACGTCACATTTACCTCAGAAAAACCAGATCCAGTGACCATAAACTCGTTAGTCAGCTAGAAAAATTAACTCTAGAGAGGAGCATTTTGTTAAATATATGCACCATATTACATATTCATTGTATTGTTTAATGTTCTTCAATATTTAATGCATGTTTTAATAAATCTGGAAAGTTTTTTTATGACAGCCACCATTTAAATTTGTATATAATTTCATTTAACTTTATTATTATAAAAATAAATAAGTGTATTTTAAGTGTTTGTATACAAATCAAATCAGTTATTTTTTACCTTCAATATTATAGTAGGCTAATGAAGCCTATAGGCTACAACTGACTCCCATAGTTTACAATAATAGTTAAGAGATTTGTTTTCCTTGAGAAAATTTGCAATGTATTGTACCAGATATCCAAAATAATCGATATTGAATCGAATCGAATCGTAATCAAAATCGAATCGAATTGCAAGCTTGTGAATCGAAATCGAATCGAATTGTGAAATTTGTGTCAATACCCAGCCCTAATATATACAGTATGTCATTCAGAGAAACCTCACAATCTGAAACAATAACACAGTTTTTCTTTGTCTTTAACTGTATATGATGGAATGTATTTAAGATTAAATTAAATTGTATTATTTTAAAATTGTATATATGGATTAATGGATTATATAATACAATCAGAGGTGGGTAGCAAAGTACATTTACTTGAGTATTTTGGGGAAAATGTTTACTTTTAAGAGAAGATTTAAATGTTGGTATTTTTACTTTAACTCGAGCACATTTCTAATAAAAAACTGTGCTTTTACTTTGTTACACTGGGCGATGTTCCTCTCATTAATTTATTTTAATGCAATACATGTTAAGAAACGCGTCGTTTATTTCAAGCAAGTGGACTCTTTTTTTCTGGGGCATAAGCGATGCCCCATTCACAAATGAATCACTGTTTTGAGTCAATTCTGTTCAAAGAAGTTGGCAAAACTGTCAAATTGGTTTGCGAATCAGTTTAAATTATTTGTTCAGTTCCCTGCACGCACTGAATCGTCTGAAGCGTAACAGGAAATTTAAGAACATCAAGAGTGTTGGATGAAATGGCTGTGGACCTACAGTCAATTAAAAGCAAATCTGCAAAAGCATCTTATTGTTTTGCAGCAATGAAGATCTTTATTATTTGAACATCTGCATATGCTGTCTGTGAACGGTAGAGCTACACAGGGTGAGCCACATTCGATTTCATTCCATACAGGTAACACATTTTACAACCAAACAGATTATTACGCCACAATACCACTACTACAAAGCATGACATTACCAGTTTTTTGGACATATACCTTTATTTCAGTGGTGGCTGCTGGTCTTTCAAAGAGGGGAAGCTCATTTTCGGCCTACATCATAAAAATTGTCCATTTATTTATACGTAAATTCTGCCCAACGTTCCTTTTCAAGAACCAACGTTCCTTTTAAAACCCACGAAAACAGGATTTAAAAAAATTAGTTTACATGAAATCACACAGTAATTACACAGTGATACCATGGTCATTGAACCAGGTTTTAGTTCTTTTGGCAGTGTGGGCAGGTGCAAATCCTGCTGGAAAATGAAGGAAGCATGAAGTGCTCTGAAAATGTCCTCTTTTCTGATGAGAGCAAATTTTGCATCTCATTTGGAAACCAAGGTCCCAGAGTCTGGAGGAAGAATGGAGAGGCACACAATCCAAGATGCTTGAAGTCCAGTGTGAAGTTTCCACAGTTTGTGTTGGTTTGGGGAGCCATGTCATCGGCTGGTGTTGGTCCACTGTGCTGTCCACTCAACGCAGCATGCTTCCTTCAGCAGACAGGCTTTATGGAGATGCTGACTTCATTTTCCAGCAGGATTTGCACCTGCCCACACTGCCAAAAGAACCAAAACCTGGTTCAATGACCATGGTATCACTGTGTAATTACTGTGTGATTTCATGTAATATTCTAATTTTTTGAAATCCTGTTTTCGTGGGTTTTATGAGCTGGAAGCCCAAATTATGTACAAATAAACAACTAAATACTTGAAATCGTTTAAGTTATGGGCCCTGAATCTATAATGTTTTAATGTTTTGAATGGAATTATGGAAATAAATAAACTTTTCCATGATATTCAAATTTTTTGGAAAGGGTCTGTAAGTCCATATTTTCACATTTTGAATATTTTTTTTTTTTAAATTTGGACTGTGAACATTATATTATATATTTTTATTTTACGTGAAGATAGACAACAAAAGCTTCCCAATTCTAATGAGTTAAGATTTTTCAGTGTCAATCTTAAAAATAAAAAGTTAAGAGTAATTTATATTTCTGGAATGTGGAATAACAATATAAGTCCAATTCATCATATCACTTTAAACCACTGGAGATTTGATTCCTTTATCTTAGTTTTAATACAGTAACAGAACCTTAAAGAAAATATTAAGCATTTCTTTCGTTCAATTTCTTTTTTTTTGCTAACGTAAATCACAGAACAAATACAGACAATACAGTGCGAACAATGAACAATACATAGGCAAACGCAGCTAAAACGTTTCGATTAATTTCTCCATGGTTATAAGCAAGGCTGCATTAATGCACGGGCTTACCTGGGCTGAAGTAACTTTTACTTAAATGAAAGGTTAGGATTTTGTAAATTTTTTGAATGAAAGATCAAAAGGATAAACGATGCAGATTTATTTTTTACAGCCATTTTTTATCATATTTACCAGGGGTATGATTAATTCGATAAGTTAAATCGCAATTAATCGCAAATTTTTATCTATTCTAAATAAAGCCTTGAGACGAAGAACCATGTCCAGACCCTTTCCAAAAAACTAGAATATCATGGAAAAGTTTATTTATTTCCATAATTCCATTCAAAACGTTAAACTTCCATAGATTATTACCTGGGCTGAAGCCCAGGGGCCTCCCAAGTTCAGGGGCCTCCCATGTTCAGGTTCATGATGAGCTGAAAAGGTCATATTGTTTTGTAACTTGTTAGGTTTTCTGTCAATCACTCTAATCGCACGTTACATGTCTGCTGATTGAGTGACCCACGTGGCCCCATAAGCCCCGTTCACACAGCCAGCGATTTTGTCGCTGTATGTCGCTAGTCTCTATACTGTGAAGTCGCTTGTGGGCGTTGGTAGTGCTGTCGCTCTAATGTTATTGGTAGACTGCTCGTCTGGCCACATCTATACAAAACACCATCACAAGTGATACAACTATATTATTTTAATTTGACTAGGAATTAGGCTTAAAAGAAACAGTATGCTGTTGGGAGCATACACCATATTTACCAGGGGTATGATTAATTCTGAGCACGACTGCATATATGATCCGGAGTAACTAGTAACTAGCTACTTGAGTAGTTTTTTCATTTGATACCTTTTTACTTTTACTCAAATAACGATAAAATTTTTTATAGTCTCCTAAAACAGGTTTACATGCATCAAAGGTAAAAAAACTGTTTAATTTCCTCATAATATACATTTGCACATCACCACATTTTCAATGATTCTCAAACGACTCGTGAGATGAATCAGTCTCTCTAAATCCCACCTTTCTGCAAGCTACTCTGCTCTGATTGGCTAGACAGCTCAGTCTGTTGTGATTGGTTTACCACGTCAAAAACAAAAACACCCATTGCCATAACAACGTCAGCTGTCCTGAGGCTTCCTACACCGTAAACTAAACACAGTAACTAACAATGACGTTGATTTTACCATATCAATGCGAGCGCGAGTCCGATGATGAAACACTGGAAGAACTAGTTATTCAACCCGAACCTCCATCGCAAGGACGACTCGAGCAGGACGTTTCTCACTGATACACTACTCAGTTTGAGGTACATTATGAGATGTTGCAACTGTAATTCCTCACCATCAGCATTAATAGGCCTGTCACAATAACTACTTTTTGTTGTGCGATATATTGTCCCAGAAATAATTGCGATAAACAATATAATTGCCATTTTAAGACCATTTTATGCCACTGAATATAAATCATAATATAACAGCATAATAATGCAAGTAGGCCTACACACTTTCAAATGACAACAATCATTCTTTAGATCATGGAAATAAAATGTCAAAAAATTAAATATCCTAAATAAAAAAAACTTAAATAGTAAAACATTTTCTAAAAAAAAAAAAAAAAATTTGCACTTGCAAAAGCACAAAGGGCACTTATTGAAATGTTTAATTTACAGATTTTTCCCTGACTTTCTTTTCTCTGTAGAGTAAAGGTGCTTTAAATTGCTGAAAACACAAACCCTGCTTAGCATTCAGATGTCCGTATGAACAAAGGCACAGATGCCTCAACAGGCCTTATCTGCTGCTAAAACTATTTATTATTCTTTTTTTTCTAGTTTATATTTGCGCCAGAACAGTGGAAATATATTGTGCGATAAGTCAATATATTGATTATTGCGATAGGCTTAAGCATTAACAACTGCATGTCCATCAACAAACCAACAAATTATTTTACTTGTACTAATTTATTTACCGAGTATTTTTTTAATATATTGCGGTGAACACGTGGAAACTGTATCAATAACAGTACATGTATGCAATGTATTCATTAGCCGAGCTCTAGCGTGAATGACTGATGTAACATAAACGTTGGTAAAACAAATCTTGCTCCATGCTTAATCTTTCCTCAAAGTACTGAGAATGACAGACAATCTGCATTAATAGACACAGTTATAGGTAATAGTGGCCCACAAACTGATTAGCAGAAGTATTTAAGTAAGACAGTAATAACGTGAGTTAGCCAGTTAGCAGGAGAACTACTCAATATAAAACTAAAAAATATAAAACTAAGTATTTTGAACACCATCTTTCAAGAGCAAGCGGTTTGTGAATCCTGCATTGAACTCCGAGATTTAAGAAGCAATAAGTGGGCGGGCAATATGCTAATGTTTCGTCTTGACGTCACAACGAAACGGCTTATGACTCGTTTGAAAAACAATTAATTTTATTGACTCAGTCGACTCTTACTTTTGAATAGGGTTGGGTACTGAAACCGGGCACCGATATGGAACCGGTACCTAAGTAACCGGTATGTAACCGGACCGAATCAAAACGCAGATTTCGGTGCCACTTAAATGCCTCAGCTCTCTGTTGAAATATTTGCCCTCTGGTTCTCCGAAATGGACGCAAGAAACATCACCACCGCATGTGATCGCTAGTTAACCCTTTGACGCGTATGATTGTTCACACTGGTGTGCTTAATGTTCGGATCGCGTGACGCTCTCAGCACTGTCATATTATATCACAACTATTCTGTGTTTTCAACCACATAAGGTTTATTTTAGGTTTCAGACATTTAAAAACACATAAGTACTAGCAAAACAACATTTATTGAACATTAAATTGACTTCTCACACTTCACCTTCAAGTGGATGAACTGACGTGTTGTAGCCTGACAGATACAATTATCTGAACTGCAGTGCGTAATGGCGCCCATTGAGCGTTATAGATCAACTAACATGAATCATGATCATTATAAAGGTTTCTTAAATGACAAAACACATTCACTTACATGTATTTAAGAATAAAAATATCAGCCAAGGACTGACTGACATAACGCAACCAATCACAGTTCGTTATTTGTTCCACGTCATGTTTAGTGTGAAAATGTAAAGTCGATGTCCATACAATAACAGATCGGCGTACATCTAATAAATTATTGATTCAAGAACATTGTGCAAGTTTACTGCAGCAATAGAGCCGCGAACCTCACATACTTTTGAAAATCCAGCATTCAGTTCATCCTGATGAGCCCTCATTGTCACAGTTGTAAACATTATGGCGTTCTTCTTCCACGAGGGGTTTCGTGTCACAGCATTTAAGGTGATGCGTTCTAAAATAACGCTCACCTTGTGCAGGACATGCAATAAGTCAGGAGAGGTGTCGTATTTGGCCAGAGAAGGCAAAAAATGTGAAAAGAATTGCTGAAATTTAAAGCTGGTTTGTAGCATACCAAGAATGCAGACTACTTTGCTGTTATTAGTACTGTAGTGTTATTTAGTGTTAAATTATTGTATTTGGGTTCAGTGGCGTAGGTTTTATTGTGAATTTGTTATGCAAACACTAAAAAAATATATTTTTTATTATATTTATATATTTAAATTGTAATATATTAAATTAAGATTATTTTTTTTCTTTTTAAATAAAAAAACGTTCTTTAATGTCATTCACCATCGTTTTGAGGCTCTCTTTTTTTTTTTTTTTTTTTTTTTTTAAAGTATCGGTTCAGGCACCAGTACCATTTTAAAAGTATCGTTTTGGCACCAGTGTCGAAAAAAACAAAAAAAAAAGATACCCAACCCAATTTGTGCGTACGCATGCTTGGTGAATGAGACCGATTTATCCCAATCACACCAGCAAATCTACAACAGAACAGCTGAAAAAGAAAAGAATAAAGGCCCAGTCAAAGTCCAGGCCTGAATGCAAGCTTTTATAAAGTGACTGAAAAGATGATGCAGTGCCAACTATATTGGATCAGACAGCAATGTCGCAACACACAAGTGTGAGTAACAATGTTTAACCATGTGTCAATTGCTTTGTTACAGATTGTTTGATATACAACCCCAATATCAAAAAAGTTGGGATGTCGGTTGGGAAATCGGATGTTGCGATACACAATGTGGATGTCAATCATTTTAGATCATTCCAATTGGATACACAATTAATCAGATTGGAGGCAGAGAGTCTCAGAAGTAAAGATGGACAGAGGTTCAACAATCTGCAAAAAACTGTACAATTGTGGAACAATACTGAGTATTTATACAATACAATAGTGCCGCAGTCAAACTGAATAGATGTGATTTGCTGTTCTATCCTTTGCTTCAGCATTTATGAGGTTAATGCAGGGAATTCCTGGATACTGAAGAAAGCATGTAGTGGACGCTGCTTTAGTTATCGTTTTGATCGAAGCATTTGCTGTAATACTGAATAAAAGCTTCAGTGAGCGACGTTTTGTCATCAGTGAGACATTACATCACGTTTCATTTTATTTAAAACACGACTAATGACAAATGACAATACCGGTATATCTGTTTTTCACTTTATCGAAAAGGATCGATGATAGTTTGCAAATAATGGTAAATTCATTCATAATTGTATTTACACTAAATTATTTTCCACAACCAAGGCATATAAAGCATATGTTATACGCATAAATGTTTCACAATGTTGGCTAATATTTCCACTATGTAACAAGATATTATTCAACATCGGAAGTTTTCAAAATAATTCCACAGGTGTAGCCTAATGGCAGTCAACGTTAAAAATTATTTTAATATGCAAAACTTTTTCCTGTAAATCCGTTTACTTTTGATAGGCGGCATTCCAAAAGTGTTTGGAAGAGAGGTTCAAAAACAGGATAGAAAATAGCTTATTAATAACATTAATTATTGATAACATTATAAGCAGACCTCACAAAAGAAGAACCTATCATATTGGAGAAAAATTATGTAATGAATCATGTCACCTTTGCCATGCTCCTATTTTATAAAAACTGTTGTTTTCTTGTTGCTGGTGGGATTCTCTCTGAAATTTGTCTGAGGTCCTCCAGCATATGATTAAAGCATATTCAAAGGCACTGTCTGGAGTCTTTAGTTATTGCTGCACAGCAGGATAGTGGAACACTAGAGACCTTATTCCTAAACGCTAAGGGGCTTTCGCATAGGATGAACCCTTTCATAGTTCCTAGAACTATTCGCGGAAGTTCACACCGCAGGAACTAGGAACGATTTTAGTTCTATGAACTCCTTTTGGAGGAACTAATTTAGCTCCTAGTTCAGAGGAAGGGAAGTCGTGTTTATGACGGAATGCAAGTTACTTTCGTTGGAGTAAGATGGCGGTGTAATTTCTTACAATTAAAGGAACACTCCACCTCTGGAAAGATGAATGTGTATTTAAATTGGGTCATTTATGCAGAAGAAATGTGAAATTATTTTTGAATTTGGAGCTTTCTAGACTGAGAAAAGCCAGAAAATGTATTTTTGGCTCATGTGGATGAAAGACAACAACTCCCAGAATGCACTTGCTTCGCTGCTCTACGAGGCCACTCCCAAGCCACGCCTTCCGGTTAGAGAGCAGTTGTAAACAATAAAGCTAAGCTAAGTTACTAGTAGTCTCCATGAGTCTGCCCGGGTTTTTGAGATCGCATATCGCACAAAATGTCCGGGATTCGGCTTTTGCGTTCTACAGTCGCCATTCATTGTGTTTACTGTGGCGAGCAGGACGAGACTAGGGCCGCGGGAGAACGACGCGAGGCCGGTGGCGTGATTACTGATGAGCGACACCTGTGAGACGCACTGGTCTCGTATCTCTCACGGAGGAGCGGGTATTTTCTCAGCAATGGTAAAACGCACAACAACCGATCACGCCACCGGCCTCGCGTCTTTCTCCCGCGGCCCTAGCCTCGTCCTGCTCGCCACAGTAAACATGATGAATGGCAACTGTAGAACGCAAAAGCCGGTGGTGTGATTACTGATGAGCTGCGCCTGTGAGATGCACCGGTCTCGTGGGCTATCTCTCATTGAGGAGCGGGTATTTTCTTAGCAATGGTAAAACGCACATCAACCGATCACTTGTTTAGCGTTCATGTAAACACTACATTCAGATTCACCAATCGGAATGAATTCAGTTAAAATGAAACAAAAGGCGTGCATGTAAACAATGAATGGTGACCGTAGAAAGCAAAGCCGAATCCCGGACATTTTGGACGATCTCGACGGCCGGACATGCAGGTTTCTGCTGGTGAAATCAAACGCACTGGCACTGATTTGTGATAGGTCTGTTAGCGCATTAGGTCCAACCCCCTATGGGCGGGTTTGAAAGGGTGGGAACTAGTGCTTGTAGTCTTAACAGAAATCCCCCCTCTTACACTTCCTCCTACAATGACGCAAAATGACGATTTTTGCGTCATTGTGGGAGGAAGTGTAAAGAGGTAAATACAGATTTCTCTCGTCTCAGGGGAAAATGAGAAAATGTTGCACGACCATTCAATAGTATGACATTCAATAGAAATGTGCATCAGGTGTGCTTTGTTTTTTTAATGTTTTTAATAATTTATGAAGCCACGTGCAAACTTTATCGTTACATATTACATTGTATAATAATACCATCACATTCTGTGCAGGTGTGGCGAAGAGCAGGTTTATTACGGAAAGAGGTTTAAAGAAGAGTCGACTATGCCACCCTGGTCACTAAACCAGAGAAGTATCCTAATGAGGACACACAGGTTCGGTGTTTCCCTTACACAAAGAATTGGAGACGTGGGTATAAGAAAATACAAAAATATTCTTTATTGGACAAATGTAAAATATTAAAATATGCGGCAATTGGGATCAATCATCACTCCACGCACACACACAATAACAATACAGACTTATCAGGACTTGTGATTACCGGAAGCAGGATGAGCTAGCGCCAAACTTCTCCACATCAGCAATGGTCGAGAAGCACAAACACGTGCACTACACTGCACCCTCACATCAACCAAGATCAATTACTATAGGTTATAGACCACACACACACGGTGCATCAGGCCCCACCACCAAAATAGGGCAACTAGCTCTCCTGCTCCGGACTCACAGTGCCTGAAAGACAAGAAAAAACGAATTACAACAAAATAAATAGTTTACATGAATTCTAATTTACAAGGCACAACCATAATACCCAATATCACAAACCAAAATAGATGATACACTCAAACCTGCAGTTATGGGCTTCAGTAAGGTTTTCAGTACATTGGTTTACAGTCACCAGCCTGTCCCGGCTTCACAGGCCGGCTAACACCCACAACCCTCTTTCCTCTGACAGGCTGAGGATCACTCACAAAATTATTAAGTAATGCAAATATTATTCACAAAAGGAATACAGGGCGAACCCATAAGAAATCAAAAACAAACAAAATAAATTAAGTTAAATTATCCCAATAATAAAGCAAACTAACGCAAAAATATATTGAATGCTGGGCGTGCTCACATGAGAGCCACTACTGGCCAGCAGATTATTGAAATAAAACAATAAACAAAAGTAAAAGATATTGGGAACAAAACAGCAGCAATGAAAGTCCCAATCCGAGCAGCAGTCTTCACGTACTTTTATAACAGCAGATTCATTCACCTGCAAAAGCCCGGATGTGAACTAAAATATACACCGTACTGGCTCATCATTATAATACAGTGATCACACATACCAACATGCGGCGATCGCGTCAGTCGTCCGGCAGCAACAGAGTGAGAACCAAATAATACCAAGGCGAGCTGAAATACACAGATAACCCCATGACTAAAGATTACTCAAAATAAATACGACCACAAGAGCCACAAAGACACTTACCAGAAAGCCAAACAGCAATACACCAGCGATGATTATTGTAGTAGTATGACGTGCGTTTGTATGCTGCAAACGGCGCGCGTTCACCAACCACTGTAAACACTCGGCTTGAACACGCGCTTCTCCACAAGCCGCACAGCACCTGACAAGAGTTACGTTGTTAACCGTTTAGCGTCCGGTAGATTCGAGCAATAATAACCAGCTGCCGTCACACTCACCTCCAGCCAGAATGAAAATACAACGACTGCAAACACTCAGCACCACATGTGCTTATCCACAAACCGCACGGCAACTCCAGCCAGGATGAACGCAGAGAAATGACGCGCCAGCGAAACAGTCACACATCAACGCAATGTCCGGTGGCCAAACAGCCACCTTGATATACCCGTATGAATGAGACACGGGGGGTGCTTCTCAATTCTTATTTGTGCATCCTCGTTTCCTCTCCTCGCTTCCTTTCCTCTCGTCTCAGCTCCGCCCCCTGTAGGATGCGAGGGAAGGCTGCAAGGAAAAGACGCGAGGACGGAGGAATCGAATGAAAGCTTTTTTTATACATTGGAATCCTTGATCACTCGAGCGTCACTTCATCGCGTCATCAGCAGCGCTCAGAGGATCTGCCCTCATGTTGTTGAAATTTGTTTATTTAAGAAATTCATAATAAATAATAATAAAGAAAGATACCCTGTTGAAATATGTGAGGTGTGTGGTTTATATAAACAGCAAAAGTAAAGTATAAATCAAAATTATTGTGGCCGATGTGAAGGGGGAGGAGAATTTATACGTGCGTCACGTTTTAGTCGATAAAACTCTTCCGCATAGGATGCACCTGTGTATCCTCGCTCATGACTCCTCTGGAAGCCTCCTCACTCCTCGATCCTCGACTCCTCGCGGTGCAATTAGAGAATTGAGATGTCCTTCAAGATGGCTGAGCTCGATCGGTTTCCGGGTCATAGGATGGAGGACGGAGGAGAGAGGAGACGAGGAGGGATATTGAGAAGCACCCGGGGTGTTTCTCAATATGCGTTCTTCAGCGATCTTGCGTCCTTGTGTTCTCGTTTTACGTCATCATAACCGTCGAAGTTCAGACCCAATTCTCAAGAACGCAAGTACAGAGGACGCATGAAAGAACCCGGATGTGTTCTTGATACCGAGGATGCATCGAATGCAGACTTGAGCTAGTACTCGCCTGGTGTCCCAGAAGTCATTGCGGCCGGTTCCGAGTTCGTTCTTCCAAGGAAGCTTGGCAAGACCGGTCTCCACGAGAACACAAGTCCGTTCTCTGCGTTCTTGGAATTGAGAAACAGCCGCTGATTACCTGCGGGCCTCTAGGGCGGAGTCAACACATGCAAACGAGGTGCTACCCAACAGCAGCACTTCACTACACAGGCAATTAGCTTACTTCACTGTAAATAGAAAAGTCTAGCAATATCACTGCTAAAAACCTTTAAGTATTGAGGTATTCCGCCATGGTTCTCAGTGACACACCCTCGTAAAGATCGGGCTTAAAGAAAATCCCGAGCTTCCCACTCGTATTTACGACATTGTGGTGGCGTTCATGTGCGATCAACTTGTAAATACAATCTTAACGAGATGACTTGAACGCACCATAAACCAGCACTAACTACCAGTGACGTTAGTGTTCGCTGATTGGCTAAACACACACGAAACACCAGCACCCGCCATTTTAAAAAAAAAAGACGGTGTAAACACAGATTATAGCCTATATATTTACTCTAGAAACTAACTCTACGAACATGGAAAACAGTGATAGATGGGCCTATTAACCTTTACGCTGAGGAGAAAATCCAACGCGATTTTGAGGGGACCAAGCGAAACATGATTATGTATTTTTGCTCAGCTAGCAACACTGGACATCTACCACACAGCATACGCTAATAACTTTTCATTACTGTTTACTTCCCATGTATAACATTTCTATCTAATGATGTATTAGACAGGACTGTTAGACAGATCGTACGGTAATGAACACAGAGAATGCGAGCTGAGCAAACTGTTTGTTTGCTCAGGCTCTGGCTGCTCTTCTCAGCGGCGTCAAAATAAAGGTCCGCCACACCGTCAAAATAAAAGTCACAACAATAAGCTTGGCATATACCGTATATACCCGACTATAAGACGACCCTGAATATAAGACGACCCCCCCATTTTCCAGACTTATTTTTGGGA
This sequence comes from Vimba vimba, assembly GCA_022828995.1. Lineage (NCBI taxonomy): Eukaryota > Metazoa > Chordata > Actinopteri > Cypriniformes > Leuciscidae > Vimba > Vimba vimba. The sequence continues at coordinate 25,913,276 of CM040821.1, read as the reverse complement.
CAAAAAGAGATTTTTGTGGAAAAAATCTGGTTTTCAACAGAAAATAATTGTATTTGAAAATTGCAGTGATCATTTATTCTCAATCTTCCAAAGCGCGCGCGCACCTCTCTCTCTCTCTCTCTCTCTCTCTCTCTCGCTCGCTCTGCGTCTCGTGCGCGCAACTCTCTCTCTCTCGCTCGCTCGCTCTCTCTCTCTCTGCGTCTCGCGCGGCAGAGACGAGCAACGTTTTAATTCAGTAACACAGATATTATGTTGCTTCTCTAATTTTACTTGCAAGTATAGCCGAATCATTGGTCTTAATGGGTCGCGTTTCAGTCACTATTTCATATTTATTCCGTTGTTCTTTCTCCCTTTCCCCCCGTGATTTTGCCTATATCGCGAATATAAGATGACCCCCCATTTTTCAGCCTATTTTTAGGACAAAAACCTCGTCTTATATTCGGGTATATACGGTAATATGTCACTTCAGAGTTCCTACTGGCGGTGCGAATGCAACCAGGAAAACGTTCCTATGGGAACCATTAGTTCTCGGGGAACCACCCTGGTGGCTAGTTCCTAGGGCTGGGCGATATATGGCTAAAAAAATCATATCTCTGTATTTTTTGGTTAAATAGCGATATACAATATATATCTCGGTACTTTATATCTTTTTCTATTTGGATAAAGAAAATCTGTATTTATTTTAAAAAAAAAAACATTTTTCACATCCTGCCCAATGATATCCTATAAACAATGTTGATATTGAAGGATATGGAAACAAATATAGTGAATGTATAATGTAGGCTACGTAATATATTATGTGCAAAAAGGTGGTTAAAATCACATTACATTCTAACATTACAATCTAAAAAAAAAATAATGCTTTTGTTTTTAAATTGACTAAAAGCTAAACTAAAAATGAAAATAAAAACAAAAGCACAAACTAATTATATTAGCCTGCATTTGATTACCCCATTATATTGGTCACTTTCATAAAAATATACTTGTAGGTTTAAAATTCCACATATGGCACATTTATTGTCTCCAACAACAAATATTTTAGCAATATGTATATTTTAGTCAGAATTATTGCGCTACTATTCTATTGTGCTCCGTCCGTTTCACAGAAGCTTCAAGCTTGAATTTTAGCGTAGATTCCCTTGCAGAAGGCTCGTCCTCTCCTGACAGTGAAATGGACATATTTGTTTGACTTTTTAACATTTACAGATGGAGAATATACCTGTGAAATGTAAGTTAAGCACTGAGGAAAGCACCACATCTCAAATGCATTAAACAGCGCAAGTATTTATCTGTCAGTCAGCAACAGTATCTGTCACAGGATCTGACAGGGTAAGCTGCTTTAAACTTGTTAACTTTATCTTACCAGTTATTTTGAAGCCCTTGATATAAGCTTGTGTCATGTTTAGGACAAATTGTACTATGTACTTTCACTGCAGCAGCTCACACTGCGTCCTCCGCTATTTTTCAGATGTGCTCGTATCAAACTACTGTATTGATATGAACGGTATTGCCTTTCATCCATATCGTTCCAAAAAAATATATCGATATATCTTACAAACGCGATATACCGCCAGGCCCTACTAGTTCCTAGAACTAAATTCCTGTAGATTATATTTAATAGTTCGGTGCGAAAGCCCCTCTGGTGTTCGTAGGGGTCAAGACGTTGACCAACTCAGCCAACGTAGATTAGGAGATGCGCTAGAGGATAAAAACTATTGAACGCTGATCATGAGACCTTTAGGGGCGTCGATTAGGATGAACATGAAATCACGCTTAAACCGATTGGCTTATTGCGATTATTTTTTAAGCGCAGCTTGTCATTGATTAGCTGTGATTAGTAGTGAATGCTGCTCCATCTGAAAGCACTGTGAGTTCAAGTCGCTTATAATGTGAATTTGAAAAAGCAACACACGCCAAACATCTTTCCAAACTCGATAAGCATTTATGAACCTTGTCCAACAAAAGACAACATTTAACAAATCAAAGCGTTTCAATCTGTTTATTCAACTATAAATAGATGCCCATAGGGATTTCCTGGAATGATGTGCGTTATCGTACTCCTGCGGCGGGCCATATTTGGCGTGTGTGTGAGAGCACCCTCTGGCGTTCAGATGGAGCAGCATTTACTACCGATCAGAACCGTGCTGCACTGAAAAGCTGCGCATAAAATAATCACAGCCTTTGCCAAATCGCGTGCAGTTTCATGTCGATTGATCATGCAGCCCTACTCTCATTACTTATGATCCACTAGAAGTGTGTGGTTGTGTTTGTGTCTACAGAGACATTGCCCTGTGCCTGTAATATCTTGTTTTCCTCATGACAACAAATAAACAGAAACAGACGTGACTGAATAAGTACGTGTCCTCTTTCTTTTGTGAAATAACGGTAAATACTACTTTATTTCTGTGCAACTAATGTGCAATCTTGACACAAATAAATGTATTATGGTCAATGTATCACTTATTAGTGTAAAACTATGGTAAAACAACAATGCTTGGGTTTTAAATCTTTATGTAAACAACAAAAATGCCACGCAAACGGTCTTTTTTATCATGTTCGTTTTGCGATCTCGCTAGTTTCCAGTGATTTCTTTTATTAGTTTTCTTATAAAACTTCCATTTGTTTGTGAAATGATGAGTTTGTGTGACATTGTTTCAGAGAGGCGTGTTACAGGCGGGAAATTTCACAGAAATGTAATTTTTGGGCGAACTAACCCTTGAAGTCATCTAACTATTAGCGGAACTGTTTATTAATTTACAAAAAAAAAAAAAAAGCTATTTATGCATGATAAACACAATATAATTGAAAAAAATTATAATAATATTTCTAAATAGCTCATCACTCATCTTCCTGCGGATATCTTGAATTGGTTGGGCTCCATGTGCAACTGATTTGTGTTTACAAACAGTAAATTAATATTTCTGCATAGTGCACCTTTAGTGTTACAAAAATTAATTGTGTTATTCTTCCTTATTTTGATGCATGAGATGTCATAATAACCAATGCCCAAAGCAGGATCTTCTCAGACGCTCTTGAAGGCAGTGTTAGTATTTGTCTGGTCATGTGATCTCAACATGTCTGACCATAGCCATGGTATTTTGAGCAGGGGGGGGGGCTAGGGGGAATCACGTGACTCACGCGTGGCACAGGTTTTGATAAATACTGAGGTCCCAAAAGTGATCTTGCTAGGGGGGTTGGGCGGCATGCCCCCCTGAGAAAATTTTGATTTCCCCTATCTACACATGCATTTTAAGGTTTTTGAAGGCCAAAATTTTTTTATTTCAAGCATAACAGATTCTTAAACACAAGAATCAGTTTAAATGTTACAATGTATGATCCACACTACAAAATGCAGAGTGTTTATGCTTATTGTTGACAAAACAAATCACATAGGCTATTCGAAACTGGAATAGCCTTAAATGAGAAATGTTTCAAGGATTATTTTGCATAGATGTTACATTTCAATCAAATGCCAATGCAATCCTTCTGTGTCTAGAGGCATATATGAGCATCAAAGGCCAGTTTCCGCAACTTGTTTCTTTCCTAAATTAATCAATGTTTTTGGACTATGCTGACTATGTGAAGCGTCGCGCTGGAATTGTGCGAATCATTGGATCACAAGATTAGAGTTAATATTAAATGTATATCGATGAATTTAATATAAGCAAATTTTCCATTGTACTATTGTTGATGTGTTTTCATTAATAATAATAAACCACAAGCATTTGTTCTTAAATCCAAAATACCTTATCATCATCAGTCTTATTAATTTTGTCAATAAAAGTTCTATGATTTTGTTAAAAAGCCTACTTTTTTTTTTTATTAAGAATAATATAGAATCAACATTAAACATTATTTTTGTTCCAAAGATCTAACGTCATTGACAAATATATTTTCTTGTAAAATAGCCTATGCGATATCGGTAACACTATAGTGTTGTCACAAGGTTATTAATTAAACAAATACATAAACACAGCTAATATTCCTGTAATCAAAGCACAATCTCCAAACACAACTGCAGACTGCATGGCGACAGCTCATAAAAATCAACCCAAAGACTATGACCTTCACTGACGAGTGCGCGCTGTGCCGTCATGCTGTCGCTTGTTTTCATGGCTTAGGCTACTTTCATTTTTTAAACGAATTTTAATTAATAGACGAATTAATAACAAGAATTTTCTTTCTTTCTTTTTTGTTAAGACATTTTGTATTTATTTTATTTTTAACCGCACCCCCCCCAGAAGCCCTTGGTTGAACATTATTAAAGTTGGAGCTTATTTAGAGAAATCAGCCGTTAGTGCAGGCGCTAATGGATCCTATGATGCATCTCGTAAATTACCCCACTAATAATGTCCAGAATGGTACAAAACTTATACAGTAGTACAAATTTATTTATTTATTTATGAACATTTATTAGAGGATCAACCCCATGAGATGAAACATCTCGTTTTCATGGGGGTCCTCAGGACAAATAGGTTCTGTACTCATAAAACGAGGCATTGGAAAGTTTGTAAGTACATCAGGAGTTTATTGAAATAACACTTGCCTGATGGCTCATGCTACCGCTAACCCGGACCTCGACGTCACTTCAGTGGTTTGGGAAAAGCACGTAAAAGTCCTGGCAGAAAGCGATGCATAAGGATGTAGTGTAGTGACAAATTATTATTTTTTCCTAAGTGTTAACAACTTAGTGTTAACTAATAATTGTTGCAAACTGGTACTACCAACAAAATATTAGTGCATTCCTGGAACTGGGCGTCGTTACACTACATCCTTATGCATCGCTTTCTGCCTGGACTTTTACGTGCTTTTCCCAAACCCCACAAAAAAAAGTGACGTCGACATCCGTCAGGCAAGTGTTATTTAAATAAACTCCTGATGTAGCCTACTTACAAACTTTCCAATGCCTTGTTTTATGAGTACAGAGCCTATTTGTACTACTGTAGAAGTTTGGTACCATTCTGGGCATTATTAGTGGGGTAATTTACGAGATACATCATAGGATCCATTAGCGCCTGCACTAAGCCATCCGGCTGATTTCTCGAAATAAGCTCTAACTTTAATAATGTTCAACCAAGGGAAAAAAGGGGTGTTTGGCTCCAGGTCATGGTGCAAAGGACCCTAGGTTGATTTTACTCCGAACCATCCCTTTAGTAAGGATCAAATGACTGATTTCAGCTTTGAGAATGAAACCAACCTGTTTGTTCCTCAGTGAATGCTTCTTCTTTTACAATCTTTATTTCTTCACTCTCCTCTTTAATAAACGCCATCTTTATAATAGTGTGTCACGTGGATCTCAGTCGCTTAACCAGGAGTTTTTATCTGTATTTGGACAATCTGTAATGTTTAAGATGAGAATAATTAACAGACAGAAAAATAAATCCAAATTAAATCTCTGAGTGTGTCTCACTCAGCTCTAGTTCAGTTCATTGGTAAGAGAGTCAGTCAGAGTGAGAGTTCATGGACTGAACAACAAAACAACAAACTAGCACAACAAATTAATAAAAGAACACAAATTTTATAAACACTTTACATTTAGTTTAATATTATTGAATGACCTGTAGATTCTTTTTAATAGATTCAACAACATTTGCAGTTGGCTTGTTAAAGTTGTCATTCCACGTTTGTTTTACATTTTTACACTGATTTGACGAGCATCGTCAGCGCGTGGCGATTCGAATCACTTAATCAGTGTTCAAAAACATATTGGTTCAATTAATTCGGATTTTCAAAAAAGCTCAGTTTCTCCAAACAATAATAACAATTCGTTGTTGCCAAGTATTGATGGAAAAATGCAAAAAAGATCTGCATTCTAAAAAAAAATTATTTACAAACAGGAAATAAAGATTAGGCTATACAAACGTTTCGGCTCTTTGCCTTTGTCAGTGTCTTTATCTCCTTTTTGTAAAAAATAAAGTATTTTAGAGTGCAGACCTTTTATGCATTTTTTGTTCTGATATATGGGTCTCAGCACCTAATTAGATGGGCGAGCGCGGTGAATGTTTTGATTGAATTATTGATGGATGGAAGAAATGAGACGCACCTTTACTGTTGCAAATGCATGGATGTACTTTACTCACAAAACGTTCATTTATGTTATTTATTACATTATTACACTGCTACAATACGTAATAATTAATTTCACAGCTCTCTATAAAACTTTCTGAACGGTTTATATCGGTTTTAAACACTGTAAATGGTTAAAAACAAACCTTTCTTCACCCGAATCACAGACGCAGGAGCGCGCGGCGCACCCTTATGACGTCACATCTCCAAAGTAAAAGTTCAAACGCTAAAAAGTATAGAAATTCACATTAAGAAAACACATTTAAATTAAGAGATAAATTACTAATTTAAGGTTTGAATCAAAGATTCGCAAAGCTATCAATATCGTTTACCATTTTTCAAAGTGTAAAATGCAATTATAACACTCAACTGCAAAGTATTTGTGATATTCTCAATCACAGAAAAAGTCAAGTATCTTGTTCATCATATAACAAAGGCTCGGAAATAACTTTTAAATATTTTAAACTCATTAAGAATTTGTTGATCAAAATTAAATGCATGGTTGCAAAGAGATCTAATTATTTAATTTATTAACTAAAACAGTATCCTTATCACAAAATACAGGGGAAGGTGGGGTGAGTTGTGCCCGTTTTTACTCAGTGACTTTATAGTGAGGCCATGACAGTAATGCCTTCAACTTAAGAATGTACATATATTTCAGGATGTGGTGCATCCCTTAGAACAATAACTTTGGAGCTTTTGGGAAAAAAAGTGGTCTCGTGGCAAAACTTGCCCCTGGTGCGGGGTAAGTTGTGCCTTTGGGGGAATACGTTGGGGTAAATTGTGCCAGTGATTTCTGAAGTAAAACAGAACATTTTAATGTTATGAACGGTAATGCTATATGAAAGCAAGACAAATTCAATACAAAATTACTCATTTAAGGTTTATTTAGATATTGTCACCCTATAAACTGTTGGAATAAGTCATATTTGTAGTTTTTGGGAAAACACAAAAAACTTAAATACACAATATATGATATTTGTGAATCATTTCAGGCAAAAAGGCTTTGGCAATAGATGCCTGTTGACATACATAGAACGCTGTCTGTCAATTATGTAACATAAGAATAAAGTGATTAGGCTCATTTCTAAACATCCTATTGTAACTTAGGCTACTTAAAGACTTAATAAAACTTCTCTTTAATAACATAGTGCAAACTCAAAACTGAAATCAGTGTTAGCTAAATTAAACAAATGGTAGGCAGGCCTAAGTCAAACACTGATAAGGCATGCCCATCTCCTCACTTCTCCAGATTATCCCCTGTGAGTATGTAGGTCTAGGTGGTCTGGATCTGGCCTACTACTTAACATACCACTTGTCAATGCTGCAGGGGAATATGAACTTCTGCTCCCTTCTGGCTGTACCACCAAGTTTTTGGGGTGTGGGTAGTTTCTTGAGCACATCACCTCTAGGGATGACTCCTTCATCATTTTCTTTAAATGTAAAGATGGGCTTTCCATCCACAGACTTCTTACAACTTTGCCTTAGAAACTTTGCGCTGATGTCTGCACCCTCAACCTTCTCCACCAATCCAACGTAGTTATAGGATTTGGTTTTACCAGCAAAGCTCACAATGACAAAGTCACCAGCAGACAGATCCTTGTCACCATCATCATCATCATTCTGGATATCTCAACTATCATAATCGGTTGTGTCGTTAAGTGGAATGGAGATGTCACTCTCTTCTGATCTACTGTAGACAGTCACTTTCTTTTGGGGTTTGGTTGGTTTGGACACTTTCAGAGCCCCTCTCTTCTTATTTTCATTCATTTTCTGTTTTTCAGCCCTTTTATTTTCTCTGTTGTGCGTGTTCTCCAGGTCATCTTCTGCTTCATCGTCAGTGGTGTCATCAAGTGGAAGGCCCATGGTGCTTTCTTCTGAGCTACTGTGCACAACCTTTTTCTTTATGATTTTGGTTTGATTTGAGCCTTCAGAGCCCATTTCTTCTGCCTTTCATTCTTTTTCTTTTCCTTTTCAGACTTTTTATCTTGTTTTTCTTTGTGTGCCTTCACCAGCTCCATCTTCTCAGTTGTGTCGGTCATGATTCTTGTTTTTACTTTCTTTCTCATCATTCTGGGCCTTCTTGCTGTGGCTTTTGTCAAGGGAAGTATGACTTTTGGAGACACATAACTCCCATGGGCACCAGAACCAGTTTCATCACTTGATGAGTGCTCAGGATTTGGTCCCGGAAGAGTGGCAGGTGGCTCCCCTGGGTCTGGACCTGCTTCAAGACCTGTGGTATGGGTTGGCTCCTCATGTGATGGTCCAGGCGGGTCAGCAGCAGCACTGGTGGAGGGCTCTTCTGGGTTTGGCCTGTCTGTTACCATTGATGGGGCATAATCTTCATCTGGGAAGATATCCTTGCCATATATGCCCGTAGCTCTGAAACCTGATGTAATGTTTGTGGGGGTCATTGCAGACATAATTCATTTTGGGGGCCTGAAAACGCAAATTGTTCAAATTCGTTATCGTCTCCATGTAAACAATAAAAATGTGAATTTCTGAAAATGGTGACGTCATGCGCAGTCGTATTACGTGTTCAGCCTATAGGGGAATGGTGTTTCTTTACAAACTACTGGCCTGGCATGATAATGCAGCATTTTTTGTCATTTTCATGGATCCTTGTAAAGAATAATTTTGATAACTTTGTCTGTAGGTGAAAAAAAAGCAAAGACAAAATGTTTCCATTTTTAGTACATCGTTGTCGTGTAAACACACCCTCAGTCACCTGAACACCCTCTGCAAGTGACGTCACTTAGTTGCAATCGCCACCTGCATTCTCCGCTGCCTGCGAATCCACCCCACACTGCAGCTTCTGCCCGATTTAAGGCCCTTGCACACTGCAAGTTTTCGCATGTTAAAAAATAAATACGACCTCACATTATGTCAATCATGCTTACACACTGCCTCCGAAACTTTCGTCCGTCATAAAAAAATTCGTATCGGGTTTGATTTTCTGCATTTTTCACATCCGTAGCAAGCATTATGAATGGTGTTCTGACAATTCAGAGCCACCGAATCACAAATATGAAAAAAAAAAACGCATATGAAAATTTTGGACTCAGTGTGCAAGGACTTTTAGAATTACTTCCAGTGGAGTTCAAGAATCAATGCCTACTGTATAATATTTTTTGTCAATATATAATTATATGCTGTTTTTAGATTTTTAATCGCTGATACACAATAAATAAAAGTTATATTGATTTACAAACTGCTGCTCTTTTTGTTTAGACACTAAGTCATTATGGTTGTGGAATTTAGCCAACTATGATACCACTCAGACAGAATAGTATTTATATTTATTACATCTCTTACATACTGTAACCACTGTAGTAGGACATAGTTTATCATCTCTGTTTGCTTTACTTTATCACATTGAAAATGTGGCAGTGGAGGTGATGGTACAAGTACACTTTTTTTTATTTTATTTTTTTTTTTTATTGCAAGTTAACAAAACATAGTAGCTTATACAAGGTAAAAGATCTATGACATATATACACATACAGAAGAGAGAAAGACAAACAGAACACAAAAAAACAACTACAAAAAAAACAGCTAAATATAAATATATCGATATAGTGATGTATGCAGGTACATTGGTAAATTTAAGCAATGGGGTATTTTATTGGTATAGATAGAGGCAATTTGAGACAATCATAGTAATAGTTGTAGTAGAAGTAGTATTCATACTTATAATAATAACAATAATAATAGTGGTAGTAGTAGTAACAACAATAATATTCATGATAATAATAGTAGGAGTATAGGGCCCTATAATTTCCGCGATCACGGAATCGCGGAATTGGCAAATTAACGTGGAATCTAGTGTTAACGCGGTATTTCACGGAATTTTACATATTTGGAATAAAATTCTGTTTTTGTGTGGGGGAAAAACGTATGTCTGAGGAAAATGTAGACCGGGGGAAGCAAATCTGGGCGACACGACCCGTCCTGTCATTTCAGCTCCCCCTTAAAAACAATGAAATCATGGCGAAGCGGCTCTCCACGGCTCTGCTTTCGTCGGCGAAAAAAGTTAAGAAACTCAACGCTAAGCCCTCAGTACCGAGCCGAGCAGTTCCCACGTGACTTTTATGTGTCAGGCGAAGTCTTGTTTTGTAAGTTGTCAACATTCTGTTGACTGGAAGCGCAAAAATACATGCACTGACCACATGTTATCCAAAAGCCATGTGAAGAACAAGAAGTACAATGATAACGCTATTAAGGCCACCACATCCCTACATACGTGCATTACTGCTGCTGCATTCAACTTGGCTGTTACATGATGACAAAGTCTACTTTAATTTCATAACTCAGGGAGTAGGCCCTGCTGTATTTTGCCTTGTTTTTGATGCACTTTAATGTACTGTATGGAAAAGATGATTCTTATAAAGTACTTTATGTATAACTCTGAAGTACACTTAATAACTACACTGAGTAAAATGCCACACACAGATCACTGAAGTTTCTTTCCAGAATGAGTTTGCAAATGACGTTTTAGGTCTCTTTTATATGTGAAACTCTTCTCACACTGTTGACAGGTGAAAGGTTTCTCTCCAGTGTGAATTCTCATGTGCACCTCAAGGTTTGTTTTGTTTGAGCAAGTCTTTCCACAGTGAGGGCACATGAAAGGCTTCTCTCCGATGTGAGCTATTACATGACTCTTAAGGTGATTGCTGTCTGTGAAACTCCTTCCACACTGAGGACATATAAAACAGTTCTCTCTTGAGTGAATCCTCATGTGGTTTTTCAGGGTTACTTTACATCTCAAACTCTTTCCACACTGATCACATGTGAATGGCTTCTCTACAGTGTGAATCTTCATGTGGGAATTAATGTGTCCTTTATGTGTAAAACTCTTTCCACACTGAAGGCAGGTGTAAGGCTTCTCTCCATTGTGAATCCTCATGTGAGTCTTAAGATTTTCTTTTCTTGAGAAGCTCTTCCCACACAGATTGCAGGCGAAAGAGTTTTCCCCAGAGTGAATTCGCATGTGGACACTTAGGTTTCCTTTTTGAGTGAAGCTCTTTCCACACAGATTGCAGGTGTAAGGCTTCTCTCCATTGTGAATTCTCATGTGGACTTTAAAGCTTGCTTTTTGAGTGAAATTTTGTCCACACTGTCCACAAATTAAAGAACTTCCAGCTCTTTTTCGTGAAGAAGTAATTTTTGTCTTTGAGCAACTAAAATATTTTTCCCCAGTTATGAAATCCTGATCTTTCTCATTCTGAATTTTCAGTTCAATTTCCTTCAGTTCTTGACTTTCCTCTTTCAGCTGCATCATATCTAAAGCAAAAACAAAACAAAACAAAAATGTCAACCCTAATTTAATGGCACAAAGCAACATACATCAAAAACAACATAAAAATGCATTAAAGCAGTGGTTCTCAACCCTGGTCCTGGCGTCGTCCCTCCAATAGTGGACATTTCGGATGTCATTGCATGATGTGCAGATTAATTAATCAAATTAAATGGCAAATTAATCACACATCGACTTTGATGTTTTTTTTTGTTTTTGTTTCTATGAAATGATTCTAGGATAGTTCACATTAAAATGAAAATGTAGTAATTATTTACTCATTTACTCACACAAAGAGAAATATTTAAAAAATATATATTTTGCTTGTCTATAATGGCAGTGAATGACGACTTTATATTGCACGTTTTCTAAAGGCACACTATAGTGTTTAGTGGGAAACACATCGAAAATATTATTTAGTGAAAATCTTGACATCATTGCTCTCCTCATACATTCATGCAAGTGCCCACACACTGCACATACACTCACCGCCCACTTTCTTAGGTACAGCTTTCTAGTAACGGGTTGAACCCCATTTTACCTTCAAAATTGCCTTTATTCTTTGTGGACTAATTAGCGACAATTTGGGGAGGCAATTGCTTGAATTGTGGGTTTATTATTCTTCTTAATAAAAAAACAACAACAAAACAGTACCAAATATTACCAAATAGGCTCTTTTACATTTCGCTTTGAAACCAAATCTTCTGCCATCGTCTTGTCAGTCAGCTCACTTCACTCTTCTTTTCAGACAGCTTCTCACTCTTGTTGCGTGATAAATTAAATCTGACTCCTGCTACTGATCTGTGCTGTGACTCTCCTTCGGCTCAGGCTGAACTGAGCAGACACATTATGTTTTACCAATCAAACCAATCAAGCACACTACCCTGACTCCAAACCACTGTTGTATACATGCGCTTCAGGAACATAGGTTATTTGAACTGAAGCCTGCACTGTGATCAAACAAAGTAGAATAGCACACTTCCCTGAGTCCACAAGACAGCAATACACAGTGTTTCTGCTACATTCATTCTGTGGTGGCGGGTCGCCACACCAAAAATCATCCCGCCACGGCTGCAACTTCTCAGTGAGGTCCGATATTGTGCATACTATTGTGTTAATGTTAAGCCCCACTAAAGGCATAAAAAACATTGTAAAGCACCATAAAGTATTTGTGCACTTTATTCCAAGACTTCTAAAGTTATTCAATAGCATAATGTGAGTTAAAATGAATATTTAAGTCGTTAAGTTAAAGTTAAGGGAAACTCATCTCTCCTCAGTCATTCTCCATTCAGCATTCAAACAGCGCGTCACGTTCTGTTACGACAGTATCACGATGACACTCTCTCCAAGATCAATGTTCCCATTATTATACTTTATTTGTAGATAAAGGTCTATGCAGGGGTTTTGGCGGCCGCCAAAGCGAATTCTTGTAGCATAGAATGACTGCTGCGCTTGACAGGGCGCATATAAGAACGAGCAGAGATGGCACTCTCACCGTCTTCAAACTCCACGAGCGCTGTCTTGCTCCCCCTCCCTCGCGCATAGTAATCAAAATCAATTGCCACGATAGTAAAAGGTTGGAAGACCTAAGTTTCACGTGATGCATTCAGAGATTTTTTTCTCCTGAATTACCGCGGGGTATGAATTGTGCTACAAAAAACGTTGCCTTGTCTTCTCTGAAAAGCGTTCCACACATTCAGCTGACATAAAAAAAAACACTTTCAATAAACAAAAAAAAAACCCTATCCAGTGATTTCTGTGTTGACACTTCTTGTGCGATGTCCTAAACTGCCTAGATAATCACACAACGCGGCAGTGCCGTAGGCTACATGCATCCACTAATGACACGTCTGATTCGCGAACTAATGACTCCTTTGAACCGATTCACTTTAATGAATGGTTAAAACAACTGATCTGTCCAACATTGAACTCACGAGACGTCTGAATCTGTGTATAACAAACCGGTAACACTTTACAATAATGTTCCATTTATTAAACTCTAGTTAACTACATTAGTTAACATTTACTATTAATAAACTGCACTTCTACAGCATTATTAATGTTAATTTCAACATTTAGGCTACTAATAGCCTACATTATTGAAATCGTAATAAAATAGGCCTATTTGTGGAAAAAAAATTGTGGAAAAAAATATGTAATATTTGAGTTACATACAAAATTTGATGTTGTCATTTGATTTGAAGTTCAGTACGCTCAAAATGTCCGCTCAGCACAAGTCCGGTGCTCAGAAAAGGAAAGAAAAGAGAAGAAGATTATCTAAAGATTATCTCGTCCCGGGCCCAGGCAAGACTGTCAGCTGGCCTGGCGCCCAACATCAATGTTATCAAAAAATAATAGGAATTTAAAAGGAATAGCTGCTTGAGGTAAAGCTGAAGAGTAAATGATTAAACTTAAGTCCATTCTATGACATCCATGAGATACATAACATAAACGTAACATTACAACTTGCATCTGCACAAAAGGACGCAAATGCGCATGTGAACTTGAGCGTGCTAGTTTGTTAGTCTATGGTTTGAAAGGGAAACGCACAGAGAATTTACACCATTCTATCACAATCATGTTCTCATTGTAATGGTATATGGCGTGTATATTGGTGCTTCACATCTTGCACTTAAAGGAGCTGTATGTAAGAAATCTATTTCAATTAATCATAAAATGGCCCTGATGTGTCACTAGACATTAAGAAATCATGTTCATTTCAAATACTTATATCACTGACAACAGTAGTATGGCTAGGATATTGTCATTTAAAAAGTGGACTTGCAGCCCTCAACTGATGTTGATGTTGTCATTTTGTGTTTTGGCCTGACGCGCCTCCCTCCACCTATCTACCAATCACGAAGTCAGTAGTGTTTCGGGATCCGGGTTGCCAGCTTTGCTCTAACCTACCCTAACTCTAGTCGGATAAAAATGTCTAACGTTACTAAATCAAAAAGACCTCGTCATAATTCAGAAATTCGTCGTGACAAAGTCCGAAATAAAACCAGAATTTGTATTGGAGATGCTTTTGAAAGATGGAGACGGCTGAAAACGGAGAAGAATTTGAAAACAGATGCCAACGTTGCTAATTTTCTCCTGGACAGGTAAGATTCATCTATGCTTGGCTAACTTGTACTTGATGTCAATGGACATTTCATATATTCATGACAATCGAACAAAGTTATGCATGTTCGTGCAAAGTAACGTAACATTAGCTCACATGGACGTATGCTAACATTAGCAATGCATTATAGGAGCCCGTTTCTCTGTCATTTTGCTGAGACGCTGAGCAAAACAACATTAGCACGCCCATTATTTTGAAACGTAATTGAGACAGAAGCCTAACTTTACCTCAGAAAAAATGATTCGCCATTCGTTCTTCACGTACAGTATATCGTGGACTAAGTTACACATGCTGCAAGTTGACCTGTATGACCACTGCTAATGTAATTTAGTTACTCTAACAATATTTTCTGATGGGACTGAAAACAACCCTGTGATAACCATTGGTGATATTGAATTTGTCCCGCGTAATAATTGCTGTGGCAAATGTTTTGGTTATTTGTTAGCCTACTTATGACAAAAACTTTAGTACTTGTAAATCGAGTTTTTTTTTATCGTATAGAAAAATAAGGACGTTTTATTTTGTTGTTTATATGTTTTTTGTTTTGTTTTACTATTATCCTTTTTTACGTTTCTGTGGAATCCTGCAGCTTATCTGGCAACCTCGAGTTAGGGGGTAGGGGGAGGGGATACACCGCTCTACAGTATTTTTAAAGTGATTGCAGTACCAGTTTTGACCACAATCCTACATACGGTTCCTTTAATTTTATTTTCAATAAATAAAAACTGCAGTCGGTAAACTGCAGCGTTTTGCTAGCTGGTTATTAAACTCAACCAAGTGCGTCTTATATTTGAGATTAATCAGATATAGACCACATAAAAGTAATCTTACAACGTACATCTGCACAAAAGGTGAATGAGCACATGAACTTGACCATGCTAGTCTGTTGTGTAGCTAACTCGTGAACGCGCTCTTCCTTTAACAGCGCACTGAAAAACTAAAGCACAGAATTTACAACATTCTATTACAATCGTGTTCTCATTATAATGTAATGCATACGATAGATTGGCGCTGCACATCTTGCACTTAACTGCATTTCATGATCAAAGTGATTCCAGGCGTCACTGTAGTGTGCGCTTTCAAATCCAGTTTCACTTCATTTTGCAGGTCTGGAAGGCGTGCTGTCTCACACCAACCAATCAGACCTCAGGAACTGCCCCAAATGCTGCAATAACCAATCAGAAAAAAAGATAAATAATTTTTTAAAGTCAGGACGATCATTGTTTTCATGATCGATCGTTGCTGTCACAAACGAGTACTCGAGTGCCCATCCCATCCCTACACCCTAGTAGTCCTGAAGACATTGCTTAGCTGATTCAGGTGTGTTTAATTGGGGTAAGAGTTCAAATTTGCAGGACAGTGGCCCTCCAGGAGCATGTTTGGGCTCCCCTGCTCTAAGAGATGTAATAATACAGAAAGCATGTAAAAATGCTGCCTTTATTAAATCACTTGAGATGTCAGACTCCAGTTCCATGACTGAGTTCTGCTCTTAAATCAAACTTTTTGGTGATTTATTTACATTGTGTTTGCAATTTTAGTTATGATGAAAGCATTTGTGAGAGTGTAGAAACTAGAGTTGCAATACCAAGATCATTGATTGTTACTTTGTTTGTTTTTTAAATTTGTAATGCCATGTTAGCATTGAGGCTATTTACATGGTAACACAAGGTCAATATCACAATCCATAAAATGTAAATTAATATACAAAAAACAGTGCTAACACAAGATAGAAAATCTAAAATACATTCGGGTGATAGGCTACATTACGACATATTCCATGTAAACATGTTTCTGAATAAAAGCATTTTCTAGCAGTATCATAAATTACAATCCAACAGAATAGTCAAATGTTTTGACATGAGAGACATAAATGAAGAACTTCGCCTATCAATAAAAACCCATGTGTAAGTCTTGAGTGACCCAATCGGCAAGATCATTGAATTCATGCACTAAACAGACTGTGATTGGTTACAGCGCTCAGCACTGCAATATTTGATGCATGGTTAGTTCAAGAGTTCGCCTCCCCATTCAGTCTTAATAGTTAAAGGTAGACAAACTTGGCTTGCTTTCCTCGAAGGAGGCTCGAGCTACGAGAAACCCCAAAATATATTTACAAGGACAGCAATCTGGGCAGTCAACTGAGAGTAGTTCAGCGATAAAAGTAGAACATACAAAATACAACATTTTGTTAGCTGCATAATTAGGTGATAGAAATTAATGCCTTTCATTGTTTTCATTTCAGAGGTTGATATTGGATTTAATGTTACACAAATTAAGCGTGTTAATAATTTTCCTAATTTAATGTTTGACTGCATGTCATAATACGAATGTTCAATGTGGAAGTAGAATATTCTCATGTTCACTTGAAGGCAGTGTTAGTATTTGTCTGGTCATGTGATCTCAATGTCTGTCCACATGAGGGACCCGCTCCATGCCAAATAAAACCACTTTAATTAGGACACTCATGACATTCTTCAAAAAATGTTCAGCTTAGAAAATGAAACCAACCTTTTTGAGTCTCAGTATTCAGAGTGAAACAAGATGTTTCTCCAATCTTCATGTCTTCACTCTCCTTTTTAATAACTGCCATATTTATAATAGCGTGTCGCATGGATCTCAGTCGTTTCACCAGGACTTTTTCTGTGTGTTTAGACTGTCATGTTTAAGATGAGAATAATTAACAGAAATAAAAATAAACCTCTCTGGGTGCGTCTCAATCAGCTCCCTAGTGCAGTACGTTAGTCAGTGCACTGGTGAGAGTCAGGGTGAAAGTTAATGTCTTTAAATGACCTAATTTTTATTTTATTTTTTTCGTAGTTGTAACACGTTTCTCGTTGCATTTACAGTGTTTTGACCAGCAGGTCTAGTCAGTGCTCAGCGATTCGAATCAGTGAATCATTTTTAAATCAATTAGTTCAGTTGACTCGGGAGTTTTGAAAGCTCCGTTTCTCCCATCACAATCTGATTCGCGATATAGGGAGAGAAATGAGACGCACCTTTTCTGTTAACTGCACTCATGCACATTACTGACAACAAATAACGTTCATTAATGTTAGAAAAAGCATTACAACGTTACTTTCAATAAGAAATTATTAACTTTGCATCGCCTGTAAGAACTATGACATTGAACGATTTATATCGACAAAACTATCTAAATGTTTTAAAACACAAACCTTTCTTCAGCCGAATCACAACATATGCATGATCGCGGCCCAGGCCTATGACGTCACATCTTCAAACCAAAATAAAAGTCCTGTTCACATGCTCTCTCTCTCTCTCTCTCTCTCTCTCTCTCTCTCTCTCTCTCTCTCTCTCTCTCTCTATATATATATATATATATATATATATATGTGTGTGTGTGTGTGTGTGTGTGTGTGTAAATGAGATGTCAGAGAATTTCAGAGTACTTTGTTTATTTTTTTTCCACAAATTCTTTGTCAAGTCAGGTAAAGTCACATTTATTTATATAGTGATTTTTACAATAAAAAGTTTGTTTCCAGAAGAAAATAGCATCACAGTCCAGCTTAAGTAAGTCCAATGATGTTTAATTTTTGTTGTAAAAAAGTTTTTCATTTAGTTAATTTCAATAATATTGTTGAATATTAAATTAAATGTTAAGTTCATTTTCTTTGTGAAATACTTATTTAAATACATGTTGTCAGGGGCGGACTGGGACCAAAAAGTGGCCCTGGACTTTCTGGCCCACAGCAGCCCACCACATCCCACATTATAACACATTGGCTCATTAATGTGCAGAATAATATTTAACACCACTTACAGCATAAAATATAACACAATACAAAAATAAATGCTATTTAAACATTTATTTTAAGTAACACAACATATATTAGGTCATATTTGTAAAACAAAGTAGCCTGGGTTTCCCCATGCTGCCTTGCGCGCAGCGCGATTTTATTCACGCTGCTAGGCAGTCTGGACACCATGAACCAGATTTTCCCCTTGATATTACTTAACAATTAGTTAATAGTCATGTGCCTCAACAAGTAAAGTCATAACATAATGATACATTTGCAAATCATTAGTTAATGATTAATTAAAGCAGACAACTGGAAGCTGAAGTACATTGCTTTGACCAACTGTGGTAATTAACACATTAATTTACACTTTTAGTTAATAAAATAAGTTATTAAGGAATTAATACATTATGACACATTTAATTAATAACAATTCATATATGACTTAATCTATTAATCATTTAGAATCTTTACTTTGCTGATGCAGTAATCATTAATTAATGGTTTAGTTCTTCATGAGTCATACACTAACACATGATTATCTGTGCATTAGTTAAGCATGAATTAATGCAGATTAGTGCACCCGTATTGTAAAGTGTTACCGTGTAATTTGTTAAGAACAAAATGATGTGACAATGGACAATGGTCAATGGAAACCAATATCATCATCATCTGTGGTGCTGCTTGGGCAGCTTCGGATGGTCTGATACATAACATCCCAAAGGTTTTCAATTGGATTCGGGTCTGGGGAACATGAGTGTAATGTATCAGTATTACTGGCGTTGTTTCAAGCAGTTGTCACTAGAAGGCGCTGTGGCCTGAAAAGAAAAGGCAGTGTAAAACATTCAGTAAAGGAAGGAGGTTGAGAAAGAAAAGTGATGTCCGTGTGTTTATTTAATTAAGACAGAGATGCAACACTGGCGACGAGGATAAGCTAAAAAAAAAAAAAAAACAGTACATCTAAAGCTGTGAACCGAAACAATGACAGAGAAAAGCGGGATCCAGAACTTTGAATGTTTTTCGGACCCAGCCACGCTAGGACCGAGATGGACGCGATGGCTAAAGTCTTTCGAATTGTATGCAGATGGGAAAGGACTCATCATCACAGAGGATGTGACGGACGCGACTAAACAACGGAGGAGAGCTTTAATGCTACACCTCGCGGGACCAGATGTACAAGATGTCTTTTCAACTCTGGAAAACACGGGGGAGGTAACTGACTATGACGCCGCTGTGACCGCTTTGAATTCTTATTTCGTGCCTCAAGTCAACGCAGCATTCGCCCGACAAGCTTTTCACATGTTGACTCAGAAAACAGGTGAGACGATACAACAATTTGCTACTCGCCTGCGGCAAGCTGCAAAAGACTGTGGGTTTCAAACAGACACAGACAATCAGATAAGAGATGCAAATGCATGTCAGATTATGTTCGTCGGAAATTACTGGAGGAAGGTCCGAGTCTAACGCTCGCTCGTTCAGTGGAATTAGCGTCACAGTGTGAGAGAATTGAAGAGCAGATGTCAGTGATGTCGTTGAAACCTGAAACAGGTGCAGTTAATCGAATTGTGCAAAAAAGAGACAAAAAAGAGAAAGGATACACCAGAAACAGACCTGCAGAGGGAACAGATGAAAAAGTAGATAGGAAATGTTACAGATGTGGACACAAGGACCATTTAGCCAGAGACCAAATATGTCCAGCACGGGGTCAAGTATGTCATAAATGCAACGGAAAAGACAATTTTTCCAAGATGTGTCCCACGAAACACCAAAAAAAGAATCGTGTAAATAATGTGGAGGAAGCTGATTATGCATTTGCTGTCCAAGAGAATACAATGTCAGAGAGGTTGACTTTCCTTGTGGGCGGAGTAAAACTAACACTGTTAATCGACTCAGGTGCCACAAATAATGTAATTGATGAAGATACCTGGGAGGATCTTAAACAGAGTAAAATTAAATGCAAGTCATATGTTCCTGAAGCTGAAAGAAAGCTATACACATACTCTTCCAACCAACCCCTAACAGTCAAGGGTGCATTCAAATGTGAGGTGAATATATCCAATAAAACGGAGCAGGCTGAGTTCCTTGTGATAAGAGGGAAAGGAGAACCACTTTTGGGAAGAGAGACTGCTATTAAGCTGGGAGTGTTGAAAATAGGAGCTGACATCTCTGCTGTGATGGAAATAAAGCAAGCACTGCAACAAAAATATCCAGAAGTGTTCAGTGGGGTTGGCAAGTTAAACACCAATCAAGTCACCTTACACATAGACCAGAGTGTAAAACCAGTAGCACAGCCACTCAGACGCATTCCATTTAATCTCAGAAGAGCAGTAGAGCAGAGAATAAAAGAGCTAATGGACATGGACATCATTGAACCCGTCAGCGGTCCCACACCATGGGTGAATCCTGTTGTCATTGTGCCAAAGGCTAACTCAGAGATAAGATTGTGTCTGGACATGAGGCAGGCTAACCGTGCTATAGTGAGGGAGCGTTACCCCATTCCGACAGTGGATGAAATTCTCCAAGGCGTTAATGGCTCAACTATATTCAGCAAGATGGATTTAAAGTGGGGTTACCACCAACTGGAGCTCAGCCCTGAATCAAGAGAGATCACTACATTTGCGGTGCATAATGGCGTATATCGTTATAAGAGGCTGATCTTTGGTGTATCCTCCGCCAGCGAACAGTATCAACACGAGATTGCCAAAGCCTTAGCAGGAATTGAGGGGGTAGAAAATATCTCAGATGATGTCATTGTTCATGCTTGTGACAAAGAAACGCACGATCAACGTTTACATGCGGTCATTAAAAGGCTGAGCGAACGGGGATTGACATTAAACGCTGAGAAGTGCCGGTTCAACATGAGCAAATTGATATTCATGGGAATTCTTTTGTCTGAGAAAGGAATCGGTCCAACAGAAGAAAGAGTGCGAGCTGTAAGGGAGGCAAGAGAACCAAAGACGTCTTCAGAAGTTAGGAGTTTCCTAGGTCTGGTGGGTTACATCAGCAGATTCATCCCGCAGTTTGCGACATTGTCAGAACCACTAAGACGCTTGACCAAAAAGGGGACATGCTTTGAGTTTGGGCCAGAACAAAGACAATCGTTCAAGGCGCTAAAAGAAGAATTGGCCAGAGCAAGCACGTTAGCCTATTTTGATAAATGCGCACCAACCAAAGTGATCGCGGATGCGAGCCCAGTGGGGCTGGGAGCTGTCTTAGTTCAGATCCAAAAAGGGGAGACGGTGCCAATATGCTATGTGAGTCGCTGCTTAACGGACTGTGAACGTAGATATTCACAGACAGAAAAGGAGGCACTAGCTCTCGTGTGGGCATGTGAGAGACTACACGCTTACATTTATGGCCGAGAATTTGAGCTGATCACTGACCACAAACCGCTAGAGGCCATATACAGCCCCCGCTTTAAACCCTGTGCACGTATAGAGCGATGGGTACTCCGATTACAACCATACAATTTCAGGGTCACGTACTTACCTGGCAGGCAGAACATTGCAGATCCGCTGTCAAGATTGCTGGGGGAAACAGCAAAAATTGAGAGACACATCCATAAGTCAGAGGAATACGTACGATTCATTGCAGTGAGTGCAACTCCTAATGCGTTAACCACCAGAGAAGTCGAGAGAGCCTCTGAGAGCGACATGGAGTTGAAAGAGGTGCGTTTTGCAGTTAACAGTGGACATTTTGAGAACTGTAAAGCATATGCTCCAATAGCCAACGAGTTGTGCTGTATTGGCCATTTGGTCCTCCGTGGAACACGGATAGTGGTACCAAAAGCGCTACAACTCAGGGCATTAGCTCTTGCGCATGAAGGACATTTAGGAATTGTGGGCACTAAACAGCATCTCCGGTCCAAAGTGTGGTGGCCGGGTATGGATAAAGCCGCAGAGAAGTACTGCAAGTCATGTCACGGGTGCCAGGTGGTATCCAGGCCGGACGCACCTGAACCACTAAGACCAACGCCACTACCAGATGGACCCTGGCAGGATGTGGCCATAGATCTGTTAGGACCACTCCCAACTGGTCACTCCATACTTGTCGTGGTGGATTATTATAATCGCTACTACGAATATGATGTATTGATGTCAACAACATCAGAAAAAATTATAGACAGCTTGGAGTCTATATTTAGTAGACATGGCCTACCTGTTACATGTAGGTCAGATCAAGGACCTCAGTTCAAGGCGGAACAGTTTGGTGCATTTTGTGAGAACAATGGCATTGCACATGTGAAAACTACTCCCAAATGGGCTCAGGCTAATGGGGAGGTGGAACGCCAAAACTCCTCTTTAATGAAAAGAATTCGAATTGCACAGGCTGAGGGACTTGACTGGAAAAAAGAGCTGAGGAAATATGTCACTGTGTATAGGGGTATAGAACATACCACGACAGGAAAAAGCCCAGCCGAATTGCTTTTTAACCGAAAGATTCGAGGAAAGTTGCCCAACCTTTCAGAGGCATGCAAAGATCAGCAAGTATGCGATAGGGATGCAGAACAAAAAGCAAAAGCAAAGAAGTATGCAGATGATCGTCGAGGGGCACAGTACTCAAAAGTAAATGTCGGTGACACAGTGCTTGTGCAACAAGAGAAGAAGGATAAATTCACAACCCCATTCAATCCAATCCCACACCAGGTCGTGAGCAAAACTGGAAATCAGGTGACTGTGGAATCACCTACTGGGGCGAGATACACGCGAAACACCACTCATGTTAAAAGATTCAACACCGACAAAACGGCCGACGTAGGAGCTGGACGTGATCAGACAGATCAGAACACAAACAGTTATTGTCCTGACTCTAATTTTCATGATCAAAGTCCTAAGGCTGATTTTCCAAACACACCAAAACCGGATAGACCCCAAAGGACTAGACGATTGCCTGAGAGGTTATCTGATTATGTCGTGGACTGAAAGGAATAAATGCCATAGATGTTAGAGTGTTTGATCTAATGAAAATGGCAAGTGAAGTATATAAATATGTTGAGAATTGTAGAAAAAAAAGGGGGGTTCAAGATATGTTCAGTGAGTTGGTATATGTTCAGTGAGTTAGTATAGAATTTAGTCTTAAACATGTTCAGTTAAGTGATGTGATTTTATATCCAAAGAAAAGGGGGGATGTAATGTATCAGTATTACTGGCGTTGTTTCAAGCAGTTGTCACTAGAAGGCGCTGTGGCCTGAAAAGAAAAGGCAGTGTAAAACATTCAGTAAAGGAAGGAGGTTGAGAAAGAAAAGTGGTGTCCGTGTGTTTATTTAATTAAGACAGAGATGCAACAGTGAGGGCCAGTAAATGGCTTCAATGACTTAAATGACTTCAATGACTGCAGTCCACAGTTTTTCCTCTTTGTCGCCATCTCTGTTCGAAATCTGCAATTGCAGTTATTTGCGGAATTATCAACTTTACGTGTGTTGTGCCTCGGCATGGCACAGCGCGGATGAATCCAATGTTTTGTTTGTCGTTTGAACCTTTCTGGATCCGGCATCAAATTGACAAGTTTAATTATATCAAGTGCTGCGAGAAAAGGCTATAAATCTCCACCTCCAACATCCTCACACGCAATATAGCCTACTAGCCGAGACTCTTCTTTGTGTGTACATATGTGACGTAATGACGCAAAGGCATGCTCGAATTTCCCGTGGAAATCCACCAGTACCACTGGAATTAAAAACGTTATTACAAGCTTACCGTTTAGAATCGAGCTAAGGCAAGCAGATAGTTTTGAACACTGGCTGGTAATGTACTTGCTCAAAAATGTATTTTGTATATATATGTAAATATATCAATGTATATATATTTTTTTTAACCCAAAAAAGCTACGGACTGCAGCTTTAAGCTTAATTAGATATTATTACAAATTGCATTTGTAAAAAGTGCACTTAAGTGTGTTAAGAGATATTGTCATTAAAGTGTATTCCCTTTAAATACACTTAAGTGCTCTTTAATTTTAATTGTATTATCTGCAAGTGCACTTTTCAAAAAGTATACTTTTATGATTTGAAGCACACAAAAAGTACGCTTTCAATACAATTAAAGAGGTGGTATAATGCCCTTTTCACAAGATGTAAAATAAGTATTTGATGTCCCCAGAGTCTGTATGTGAAGTTTTAGCTCGAAATACCCCACAGATATTTTTATATAGCATGTTAAAATTGTCAATTTTTGAGGGTGAGCAGAAACGCACTGTTTTGTGTGTGTCCCTTTGAGCAAATGAGCTGCTGCTCCTGGCAGAGGGCGGAGCTACAACAGCTTGCACTCACACAGACATGCACTGAAAATTTCAAAAACTTTTAGCCTTTTATGTTCAACCACCCCTTTAAGCACACTTCCTTTTCACAAGGGAAGCTCTGCAGTTTTTCTGATAAAAATCACATTTTACTTTGTGGTAATTATTTTACAGCATACAATGAACTAAGATTTATCTTGAGGTGACTTATATGTTTGAAAAGGTTGGGTCTTGATAAGTTTGGCTTAATGTTGAATTTATATGTAGTTTACTGTATAATCACTATTTGTGTTCTTCAAATAGTATGGTTACTTTCTCACAAAGGCACATCAATGGATTTATTAATCCACTTAAAAAACATTCTTGACAACTCTATGATTGGATGTGAAAAGAAAACATGATCTGTTGTTTCAATATCATTACTGCATAGTAGAAAGTCAGCACAAGATAAATTTCATTTAAAATATTTAAATGAATCTGTTTTGCTGTAGGTGTGTGTGAACTCAAATGTAAAATCATGATAACTGAGGCCGTCACCTTTGGTCTGTGATGCTCTTGCTCTTCTGCCTCATTCCTTTAATTCAGTGCTCATCGTTCATGATGATCAACGCCTGATTTAAGTGTGAATGCAAAACCTGAAGGTGTGACTTTCCCTGATCTCTATGATAATGAGTGCTATAGTTATGCTGATTGGATTAGAGCTAGTGAAACTTATTACATCCTTACAGTATGCTTACATCCTTAACATACTTTTAGGTCGCGATCAAGTGCTTTTGTCTTCACCTGTGAGGACGGCCTCCTAAAATATCTTTAAAACTCCCATGTTTCACTGCTTTAGTCAGACTTGATGACTGCAGCGTGACAGTACGATCTCAATAATGAATCCTGCAGAAGATTCACTAAGTCTCTGATCTTCACTTCACTGAGTTTCCTACTGCTGTAACTGGATATTGTAAGTATTTTATCATTGTTTCTAGTGAACTGGTTATTTAATCTTCTGGAAACTGAACACCGTTCACTCTTAATACGGGTAGATGAGGAGAAACAACTGAATATGCAATATCATATTTTAAAAAAATTGATGAAACTGAACAGGCATTAATCAGTGAACATTATTCCTTAATACTGCAAAAAATATGTTAAACAAAATTGCTTGTATAAAAGAATATTACCAATAAGATCAAAGACAGACCTTATGTATCTATTATTACAGGGACTAAAATTATGTTTGTTTCTAACAGAAAAGGAAATTTGCAATTTTTTTAATAGATAACTTATTTATATTAGTCACATTTCAACACAAATTCCAGACTGCTAATTTTAATAAAGATAATCTGAGGAAAGTTAAACCAGATTTCATTACCATTTACAAGAAATTATTAATTTAAACATTTTAATTTAAGTGTTCATTTCAGACAGACTAAATTAATTGTTTTAATTCCTCAAATGTAATTTTGATCTACAAATTCTTAACCAGTTTGAAATAATTAAAAGGTCTTTCTAATCCTTTGTAATATGAAGAACATGATACTTGACTTTATCCTTGATAGAGAATATTACAAATGCTCTGTAGTTGGTATTATTAATTAAGAGCAGGTAGGCTAATTAAGCCAGAATCTTTTGAAAAAGCTCAGTGTTATTGATTTCTTTTGGGATCTGTGAAAGGGATTGGATGATATTAATATTATTTTTATGTTTTCTCTATTTATTTCTATGTGGTTTCTATATGTACATTTCTATGATTTTAGTGTGTGTAAAAGACTTTTATTTTGGTCTGATGATATGACATCATAAGGCTGCGCCACGCTCCTGTGATTCAATTCAGCTAAGGAAAGGTTTGTATTTAAAGTGTCTAATGCTGCCTTCATGTGCTATCGGAATTATCCAGTGGCTTCAGCTGGCTATGGGCAGCCCCTGATTTCTTTTTTTTCTTTTTCTTTTTGGCTACGTACTGACACACTTGCCTGTCAGTTTCTTCGAAGAAGCCGCTTTTAGGACTGCGGTAAGCTTTTCTATGACTGTCTTTTGACTTTTTAAAAGGAACAAGCCAACTTTTTGGTACTTTAGCTTATTCACCGTATCCCCCAGAGTTAGATAAGTTTGTATTTAGTTTGAGATTTAGTTTGTATTTATTTTTCTTTCTGTTAATTATTCTCATCTTATTGTCCAAACACACAGAAAAACTCCAGGTGAAGCAGTTGAGATCCATCTGACACTATTATAAAGATGGCATTAATTAAAGAGGAGTGTGAAGAAATGAAGATTAAAGAAACATTCAGAATGAAACAAGAAGATACTGAGGAACAAACAAAGATGGCGTTTATTAAAAAAGAGAGTGAAGACATGAGGATTGATAAAACATTCAGAGTGAAACTAGAAGATACAGAGGAACAAACAAAGATGGTGCTTATTAAAAAGGAGAGTGAAGAAATGAAGATTAAAGAAACATTCAGAATGAAACAAGAAGATACTGAGGAACAAACAAAGATGGCGTTTATTAAAGAAGAGAGTGAAGACATGAGGATTGATAAAACATTCAGAGTGAAACAAGAAGATGCAGAGGAACAAACAAAGATGGCGTTTATGGGCTCGGTGCGCAAGATGGCGTGCGTAAACTTCCCGGAAGCAAGTGTTTCCATGCTTACTTCCGATCGTAATAACACTGTAAGGGAAGAGAAAAGAGCGAATATGAGCGGGTTTAAAGTAAAAAAGGACAAACTAATCTATCAGCGACAGGAGAGAAGGTCATCGTTACATTGCTGTGTACCCCAATGTGCTAATTCATCTCGTTATAACTCCGTCATAAGCTTTCATGCGTTCCCAATTGACTCAGACGTTCGGGCTCAGTGGTTAGCCAATATTCGCAGGGACAACTTCAGTCCTACAAAAAACACTAGAGTGTGTAGTGTACATTTCCAACGAGATGATTTTGTTTTGACTACTAGGACACTAAGAAAACTTAAAAGGGGAACTGTCCCTTCTCTTTTTGCGTGGAATCACAATACTCTACCCACGCAGAGAGCAAATGTTTGAGACCATCGACCAAGATGCCCCCTACCTGAGACATCCCCATCTGACTCCAAGATGAGTGAAACCAAAGTCTTTATTTGTCAGCAAAACTCCACATTGTGTCATCCAGCAGGGTTTTTCTGACAAATAAACAGAAATATCTCTCAGTACAGCTAAAATGGAGAAAGATTAAACATTGTTCTTTTACGTACACTGTCGACAATCTAACAATGCAAAGCTGGTTGAAAATCCGCGAACTTGTCCTTTAAATTAAAGCAGGAGTGTTCAGCCCTGCTCCTGGAGTGCCACTGTCCTGCAGACTACAGTTCCAACCCCAATCAAGCACACCTGCCTGTAATTTTCAAGAAACCCTAAACACTTTAATTTGGTGGTTGGCGGTTTGCTGGTTGAGGTTTGTTTGTTTGGGGTTGGAGCTAAACTCTGTGGGACAGTAGCTCTCCACTAGCAGGTATGAACACCCCTGAATTTAAAGCGACAGTTCACCTTTTACTCAACCTGTGTAGTAGTTTCTGTATATGAAAAAATTCCCTCTCCTTTAAATGAGCTTGTAACTCCTGTAAAAACTTTGTTTATTTTACAAATGTTGCATTTTTTTATGAACAAGTTAACAATTAAAACTATAAAACGCTGACTGTAACGACTCTGCTTACATGTAAAAATAGAAACAGAAGTAATCTCCTTTCTCTCTAATTGTTCTGGCTACTCCATTGTCTCTGTATATACACTGAATAACCATTTCGTCTTCTGCAAAAACATCAAAATCACACAACTCCATTCCTGTAATCAAGAGCTAGTCTTAGATCTGCCAGTAGTAGCTGTGCTGCGATTTTAGTTCCATGGTGCTACTGTGCAATTTTAGATAGCTACAGCATTCGGGCTTTCAGTCTTTCAGTTGGGTCAAACACAACATCATTAGGTGACGACCCTGACCAGGGAGCATCAAGGTGGATGACAAACCCACAAGGCAAGAAGTTAGTCTCTATTGTTCTGCAATACTCCAGAATGGCTACAAGGTCCAATGATTCTTATTCTTCTGGCCATGTCCAATGTAGTCTCCAGTGATTGAAGATATAATTGCTGTTGGTGACTTCACACAAACTGACAGCTGGTAGGCTCAAGCCTGTACCTATCTAAGGGTAGAAGTGATGGAGGAGGAGCATCTGGGTGGAAAATTACTGTCCGGCTCACTGGCAGTCGATGCTGGAAGGAGATGGGACTGCCTTCTTAAGTTTCTTGCACACCAAGTCCGAAATTTCCGCAAGTGTTTTTTTTTTTTTTTTGGGGGGGGGGGGGGGGGGGTTGTATTTGTCATCCTAAAAATATTTCACGCACAGAAACCTTGCACACTGAGTCCAATGCGTATTAATTAATCTGTTGCGAAAAAAATCAAGTAAATATAAAATGGAGTCTTCAAGCAGTGAGGATGATTTTGTTGTCCTCTTCCTTCTTAAAAAGAGAAAAAGAAAGAGGAAATATTGGGTCCATCCAATCCTGAGATTGCGTAGAGAGGAAGCAGAGTTCCACCTCCTTATCAAAGAGCTGCGGGATTATCCAATTGAACCAATTGTTAGAACACCTCTCAAAATGCTGAAAACGCAGATAATTCAACCCGATCCAAATTTATGACGGACAAAAGTTTCGGAAGCAGTGTGTAAATGTGATTAACACAACGCGAGGTCGTATTTATTTTTTTACGTGCAAACTTTATGGGAGAATTTCGGACCGAGTGTGCAAGGACTTTTCCAAGAGCAGACTCAACCAGTGGGACTTTGCCGTTGCCATTGTGGTATGAACAGTGCAATGTCTGTTGAGGAGTCTTTGTAAACCTCTGAAACTTAAAGCACATCCTGATCAGGCAGCCCTCCTTGCACTGCTTTGTAAAGTGTGCTCCTGTGAAGAAAGGATCTTTTCTTTTTTTTTAACAGTCATGGCATAATAAAAATAAAATGTCAATTGCTCTTTGACATAGAAGGTCACTATAGTATAAAAATACAGGGTGGAAAATAACCATGTTTGCAAATATATGACTTTTATTGTGATAAAAAAAATAATAACCAACATTATAAGTAAACCTTACACCCGTCTGAATCTGTCAAATCTGTGTTTTTTTCTCACAAACTCTGTAAATATTCCAGAAGAAAATTACCTACTGTTTTTCGGCAAACGCAACAGTCCTCTAAGAAGTCTAATCTCATCGGAATGCATGTCTGTGATTGACGATAATATTTTTTCTACAACGCTTTTCCTTCTGTGTTTTGGACAATGTGAACTACTGCAGAAGCTCTGGCTAGTGTGTCCGTTTTCTGCTTGTTAAAAAAAAAAAAAAGCAGAGCGAGATCCCGTAAACTGTACAGACTGGCCACTGTAATATCAGTGTCAGGTAAGATTACCTTAATTTCTGCACGCAATGACATAATGTTTAAATGATTTATACACACTTTATTCCAGTGTGTTTATTACAAGAAGCCAGTTCTATAAAATCACGTTAAGTTTATTTTAAATATTTACTAAAAACCAAATCAAGACATTACACTCTGCCAACTGAAAAGAAAGTTTATTAGGATGCCAAACTCTGAAGTCAAGTCCGTAGTCTCAAGATTTGAAGAGAAGTCTGTTTCCCTGGATTGAACACACATTCCCATCATAGCTCCCTCTAGCTTTAACACTGATTATTACAACAGAAAGGGGTGGTACAGTGTGCTTTTACAGGGCTTGGTTGACCACCAGTACGTTACGGGATTTTGATGTTGGCTGGCCTGGGAAGTCTCATGACTCTTGTTTTTCAAAACTCAAAACTACATGCAAAGCTGGAAAATGGCACCTGCTTTCCATCACTGACAAGGGCTGGATTTCCTGACAACGTTGTCTCTTAGCGTGCTACGAAGACTCTAAAGGTATAACTTAACTAAAGGTATACCATTTATAGTCGTGTTCCCTGAACTATACCATAGGAGGTTGCTTAAGAAATACTTTCTTAAGTGTGACGTTACCAGGTGCTGTCTGTGGCGGTGCTGCTGAATTGGTTGATATCTGCTGAATTGGTTGATAGCAAGAATCTCACTGATTAATCCACACATTCTGTTCTCTTTAGGTGTGTGTGAACACAAATGTAAAATCATGATAACTGAGGCTGTCACCTTTTGTCTGTGATGCTCTTGCTCTTCTGCCTCATTCCTTTAATTCAGTGCTCATCGTTCATGATGATCAACGCCTGATTTAAGTGTGAATGCAAAACCTGAAGGTGTGACTTTCCCTGATCTCTATGATAATGAGTGCTATAGTTATGCTGATTGGATTAGAGCTGGTGAAACTTATTACATCCTTACAGTATGCTTACATCTTTTGCATACTTTGTTTAAGGTCGCGATCGAGAGCTTTTGTCCTGACTCTCTGTGGTCATAACCCCCCCCCCAAAAAAGCGGTATATAAATGTAATTAATTAAATAATTAATTATAAAACTCCCATGATTCACTGCTTTAGTCAGACTTGATAGCTGCAGCACGACAGTACGATCTCAATAATGAATCCTGCTGAAGATTCACTGAGTCTCTTATCTTCATTTCTGAGTTTCCAACTGCTGTAACTGGATATTGTAAGTCTTTTATCATTGTTTCTAGTGAACTGGTTATTTAATCTTCTGGAAACTGAACACCATTCACTCTTAATAAGGGTAGATAAGGAGAAAGAACTGAATATGCAATATCATATTTTCTGAAAATGTAAGAAACTGAACAGGATTTAAACAGACATTATTCCTTTATAGTGCAAAAAATATTTTAAACAAAATTGTGCATATAAAAGAAGACAGATTTGTTACTTTTCAGTATGGTAATTTTAATAAAGGAAATCTGGGGAAATGATCACCAAATTTCAACCATTTTATTTTAAGTGTTCCTTAAGGACAAAATCAGATTTACCATCACTGTAATCCTTTGCAGTCATGAACCTTTAATGTAATGCACTTTAATCAAATAAAGTTAAAATTCGATTATATTTATTGCCTTTATATTCTGTGGATAAACTAAGAGGAATAATGTGGATGTATTTTTATACAGGTTTAGTTAATAAATTAAATAATTAGATTTCCTTGAAACCACATATTTAATTTTGATCAATAAATTCTTAATGAGTTTAAAATATTTAAAAGTTATTTTCCAGCCTTTGTTAAATGATGAACAACATACTTGAATTTATCTATGATTGAGAATATCACAAATTGCATTTGTTTATAATTGCATTTCACACTTGCTTACATTTAGAAGCTTTTGAAAATGTGTCAAAGTTTTGGGAATCAACCTTAAATGAATCATTTATCTTATAATTTAAATGCGTTTTCATAATGTGAATTTCTATTATTTTTAGCGTGTAAAAAGGACTTTTATTTTGGTCTGGATGTGTGACGTCATACGGTTGCGTCTGTGATGCGGCTGAAGAAAGGTTTGTGTTTTTAACCATTTATAGTGTTTAAAATCAATAAACCGTACATACAGTTTATAGAGAGCTGTGGAATGTATTATTACTGAATGTAGCAGTGTGATAATGTAATAAATAACATTAATGAACGTTTTGTGAGTAAAGTGCATCCATGCATTTGTAACAGAAAAGGTGCGTCTCATTTCTTCCATCAACTATTTTGGCAAAGAATTATTATTATTGATCGAATCGCCGCGCGCTGACGATGCTTGTCAAAACAGTGTAAGCTAAATGTCAAACAAACGTGTAATGACAACTTTAACAAGCCAACTGCAAATGTTGTTGAATCTATTAAATAGAATATACAGATCATTCAAAAACATTCAAACAAATTTAAAGTGTATGTAAAATTTGTGGTCTTTTATTTGTCGTTGTTGTTGTTGTTGTTGTTGTTGTTGTTGTTTGACTAATCAGTCCATTAACTCTTACTCTGACTGACTCTCTTACTGAACTACTGAACTAGAGCTGATTGAGAATCACACAGAGATTTAGTTTGAATGTATTTTTCTTTCTATTAATTATTCTCATCTTAATCATAACAGTGTCCAAGCACACAGAAAAACTCCTGGTGAAGCGACTGAGATCCATGTGACACAATTATTATAAAGATGGCATTTATTAAAGAGGAGAGTGAAGACATGAAGACTGAAGAAACATTTAGTGTGAAACAAGAAGATACTGAGGAACAAACAGGTTTGTTTCATTCTCAAAGCTTATCCTTATTAAAATGTCCAGCTCTACAGAAATTAATATTTTTTTGAAGAATGTTATATGAGTGTCTTAATTAAAGTGGTTTTATTTGACATGGAGCTAGGGGTGGGGGCCATATGGCAAAAATATATCATGATTTTTTTTCAGGAAAATCACAATTCAGATTTTATCACAATTCTTTTTCATGTTGGTTTTACTATTTTGCAAGTGACTGGGCATTACAGCCAAACTAATGTCCCTATTTTAAAAACAAAGCCTTACAATGTAACAAAATAAAAAATAATGGCAGACATTTAAGCCAAAGTGCCAAAGATAAAAACCTTTGTCATTATTTTTTTTGTTATTAAAAAATAAGAACAAAGATACACATTACATACACAACATAATATAAAAAAAACAATGTATTTGTATTGACAAAATGTATTGAACGGTAGCATTCAAGAAAGAAATTAAATGAACAAATATAAAAATAAAACATTTATTCATTGATTCTTATCAAAGCTACTGTATTAAAGTTCTCAGTCAAGAGCAGTGAGTGATTTTCTCTTTGTGTTTTGTTGTTTTATTAACATTAAAGGGATAGCCAAATGAAAATTGTCATCATTTACTCTCTCAAGTAGTTTTAAACCCGAATAAGTTTCTTTTTTTCTGTTGAAAATAAAAGTTATTTTGAGGAATGTGGCTAACTAATAACCATAGTATAACCAATAACCATACTAGTATATTTTTCCTACTATGGAAGTCAACAGGGACCAGCAACTGTTTGGTTACCCACATTCTTCAAATATACACCAGTAATATACACGCATATGACACACACGCACCCAAATTTATCTCAAATGTTTCCTTTCACTTTAGACATAACCAATTGTGTTTATGTAAATCTTGTGAGCATTTTCCAGTATTAGCGCAACAAGATTTTTTCGAGTCCAGTAACCAGGCGCTGTTAGACAGGTCAATGTGCTTTGGGTGGACGTGCTCAGAAAAGCGCATGTTAGAACAGTGCATCAGCACGAGAATGAAGTGTTTAGCCAGCAAGGCTTTAAAGTACATGTAAATGATTAACTTTTGTGAACTGCAGTGTCCCATGAGTGCAACTATACCTCTGCGTTAGCATGTGATGTGAATGTACGTCGAGTTGTACAGTATGCTGAGACGGAGGCGCCAGAACTGCAACTGATAGAATGCACTGTAGCACGATACTACGATATTGTATGATATTCAAAAATCGTGATATCTCACACCCCTACATGGAGCAGGTTGCCTCATGTCGACAAACATATTGAGATCACATGACGAGACAAGTACTAATGCTGCCATCAATAGAGTGGTTCCCTCGACAAAAAAATTAAAAAAAAATTCCATAGGGTTTTTCGCAAAATACAAGCTCTGTGATCAACAAAACTTTATGATACTTGCACATTTAGACATTGCTGTCTGATCCAATATAGTCGATCCAATATGACCAGTGTGTTTCTGCCCTGCTTTTTTACCATCCTTTTATTTAATAAAAAAAAAGTACATACCACAGTGTGAACATTGCGTTTCAACATTGTTTGCAACAATCAAATGATCAATTATGCTATCAATCTGTGTGCGCACTTTAGGTCTGAACCCAGGCAGTGCATTGAATCCTTTTTTGAGGCTTATTGCACTTAACTCTTTTTAAAATCCTGCGCTTTATTTTCTCATGCATGCATGTTTCTGTGTTTCCCCGAGGTGTCAATAAACTGAATCCATCATGCGCTGCACGGATATATATTACTCCCTGCAGGGAGTGAAGCAGAGCTCTGCACACACGTCCTGCTGTCACACATCGACGCATATCAAGAAATATGGCTCTGTTTAGAATGCTGTCATTCTTAAAGTACTAATAAAATGTGAAATCGTAACGTTCTTAAAAGCAGTGTATTGCCATGTCATGCATTGCTGTTTGAGCTGCACAAGTTAAAGCAGAAGAATGAACACTGAAGCACTTTGATAGAGGATTAATTAACTCACATCCTGTATGAGGTTAATTAAATAGATGGACAACATAATCACAACTTTACACGAAAGCACCGTTTGCACTTGCACTGTATTTTCTATAATAAAGTTATCAAGTGTTTGATAAATTTTGGAATTTAAGCAAATGCATCATATGTGAGTTATTTTGATATACAGTACAACAACATATTAAAGTCACACGATATGGCTCTATATCAGCACGTTTGTGATTACCTGCGCTACTCTGCCTTCTTGTGTGATTTTGCCCATATATTAGTAATATTACAATATACAATAATAATAAATAGTTGTTTGATATCAAATCAGTAAAAAAAAATTGTAGAGCACACATTACACAGTTTTAAAGCAGCTTTACATGTAGTATTATCATCCACATAGATGCAGGCTCGTCTATAAACACTGCAAATGTGATTATCAGAGGAACGATTGCTGTCAACACCACAAGGTTATTAGCTGGTACTATATACTTGTAGGAATGAATCGAGTTCCAGTGGCAGTCCTGAAAGCCAGCGTCAAAACCTTAAATTTAATTCTGGCTGCAACTGGGAGCCAGTGGGGTGAGATCAGGAGGGGAGTGATGTGGGTTCTCTTTGGCTGATTGAAGACCTTGGGCCCTATTTTAACGATCTGAAACGCAAGTGTCAAAGCACAAAGCGCAAGTAACTCTGTGGGCGGGTCTTGGCGCTGTTGCTATTTTCCCGGCGGGATATATGAGACTTGCGCCAGGCGCAAATCTAAAATGGGTTGGTCTGAAGAGCTTCATTATTCATAGGTGTGGTTTGGGCGCAACGTGAAATAAACCAATCAGAGCGTCATCTCACATTCCCTTTAAGAGCAGGCGCGCTTGTTCTAAAGCGGATTCCTATCATAACGGCGGATTTGCCAGGGGCGCGCCAGCAGCGGTTCACAGCCAAGGAGAGCAACGCTCTCGTCAGGGACGTTGGGGATGGAGAAACCCACCCAAATTAACTTAGATTAAAAAGGCGTATGATAATTTGGGTAAATGTGTAAGCTTTTATAATAAATTGTCTATCTATATATATATCTATCTATCTATCTATCTATCTATCTATCTATCTATCTATCGTAATAATGTATGATTTGCAAAATGAAAACTGCTGATTCTGTGTAGATGAGAGAATCAAAGTGCGCGTTGTGCACACGCTACATTGATTATGGCCAAGCATGCACCCTTAAAATAGCTTATGAATAACATGCGCAACGCGCCACTGACTTTAAACAATTTTTTCCTGGTTAGTGGCGCAATTGTTTTCTAAACCTGCAAAATAGCATGAAGGAACGTTTGCGCCGGAACACGCCTCCTTTTTTGCGCTGAACCGCCCAGGGAGCGCAAGTTCATTCCCTAGTTTAGCGACGTGCTTCTGTGGAGGGAAAAGCGTGCTTTGCGCGGGTGCAAAATAGGAATGATACATGCGTCGGTGTACAAAGTCAATTGCGCTGGGTGCAAGATAGGGCCCCAGATGTGCTGCTGTGTTCTGGATCATCTGCATCTGCAGAGGCTTAGTCACACTGGCTGGAAGGCTGACCAGTAAAGCATTGCAATAGTCCAGTCTTTAAATGACAAGAGCTTGAATGATGAGCTGTGCCTTGATTAGAGTGGTGCAGGTATGACATCACTTTGTAGGCCAAAACGCAGAAGCGAGTTAGCATTTTAGCACTTCCGGTTCCATCATCCCAAAAGTCAATAGGGTTTTTAAATGGGATTTTGGTTAAATGGCTGAAATAAGTCACTTTCATGTTTTATTCTACGACATAAAATACATCAGTATTACCCCAGTCGTGATTTTTTTTTTGAAAAAGGTGGTTGCTAACAAGTGTAAATGGGACTAACAGAGGCTGTCGAGGAGATTAAACATCATCACGCTGAAAAGGTAAGCTCAGTCCGCTTTTACAGCCTCATTATGCTTATAATTGTGCTCTTATAAACTATTCTAACTCAAACGTTCTGAGAAAATGTTTTTAGATAAAAACTGAAAGAGTTGTCGGAAGTTTAGTGATAGTGACGTTGAAGTTGTGGGACTGTGTTGTAGTTCGTTTATAGCCCACCTTTAGCTTTTTACTTCTGGCGACTGCATTTAGGCTTCAAAATTGATAAAAGTTGTGTTCATCTGTGAAAATTATCTTGATGGACATAACGTGTAAGTATCATAAAGTTTTGTTGATCATAGAGCTTGTTTTTTGCGATAATCCAAAAGCCTGTGGAAAAATTTGAGGGAATTTTGTCGAGGGAACCAGTGTGATACTAACTGGCCTACAAAGTGACATCATACCTGCACCACTCTATTCTGGCAGGAAGGGTCTGATTTTCCTGATGTTGTAAAACACAGGATCTGGGGCCGGTTGCACCAGCTGTGCGTAAGTTATAACTTAGCCTAGTTTTGACGTAAATGGACACTAAGTTACAACTTATGCACTACTAAATGTTTTTGCGTTGCACAATTAAACTTAGTTTAAACGTAACTATACGTTGTAACTAAATATTTACGGAAGCCTCTGTCCATGAATAACGGTCGGAATAAGATGTCAGCCAGGTTAGATCACATCGATGAGCTCGTAATTGATCATGAAGAACCGCAAGTTCGTCAACGAGTTTTACGAGACAGACATCATCCGTTGGATATTTATGATGATGTCGACATATATGCTCGTTTGCGCTTTAAAAGAGAGGGAATAATGCGGATAACGGACTTGATAGCGTCTGATATTCAGCACGAGACAGACAGAAACGGCGCTCTCTCCCCAAGCCTTCAAGTGTGTGTCGCCTTACGTTTTTTTGCGACTGGATCGATGCAAAATGTAATAGGCGATTGCATACAGATTCATAAATCTACAGTATGTAGAGTGATCCGCAGGGTGTCGCTAGCCTTGTGTCGCCACATGAATACCTACGTGTGTATGCCAAGCATAAACGCACAAAATACGAACAGGCAAAAATTCCATGCCATTGCCGGTTTCCCTGATGTACTCGGCTGCATTGATGGGACACAAATCAGGATAAAAGCACCCACAGTAGATGAGAATGCGTTTGTGAATAGGAAAGGCTTCCATTCACTAAACACCCAAGTCATCTGTGACCCGAGTTTATGTTTTTTAAACTGTGTTGCGAGATGGCCAGGTTCAAAGCACGACAGTTTTATCCTAAGAAGGTCAAACATCTTTGAAAAATTTGATTCTGGGGAGTATCGTGGCATTCTGCTGGGTGATTCTGCCTACCCACTTAAAAAGTGGTTGATGACACCATACTTAAACCCTTCCACACAGACAGAGGAAAAATTCAGTTCTGCACATACCAAAACACGGGTAACAGTGGAAAGAAGTATAGGTGTATTAAAAAGGAGGTGGTCATGTCTTCATAGGGGTATGTGCTTGCAGATTTTAATTTGTTTGATTATTTTATCAGTTTAGACTGGCTAATATTTCAAATAAAGTACAAGTTTTGAATACACTCCAAATGTGCTCGTTAGGAATTGCAATGGAGCCAGAGAGAGCAGCAAAGGTGATAGGAGCATGCATTGTATTGCATAATTTGGCCATGCTGTGGAAAATGCTACTTGATGATCTGGGAGGTGAAGAGATTGAGGAGGTCCCACAGGAAGAGCACTGCAGACAATTTCAAGACCCAGAAGTGCAAGAGGGTGTAACTGTCAGGCGTTTCATCACACAGAATCATTTCACTTAAACTACACTATAACACATAATAGTCTTTTTTTATATATGTCCATACACAAATTACTTACAATAACCATTTTTTTTAACTGTATTGTTTTCATATACTATTTTTAATTAATTAAACTG
Source organism: Vimba vimba (assembly GCA_022828995.1). NCBI lineage: Eukaryota > Metazoa > Chordata > Actinopteri > Cypriniformes > Leuciscidae > Vimba > Vimba vimba. The sequence continues at coordinate 25,874,763 of CM040821.1, read as the reverse complement.
TAACCTCCATTCATTGTAAATATTCCTCATCTCACCTCATTCTGCATCAACACAATTTGTAATCTAATATCTCTCAGTTGTGAATTCAATGACATATCCGAAAACATTTATTGTAAAATATTTCTTCTTGTCAAATTTATTTAATGGTGTCTGCACACACATATTCAATAACAATACAAGGTGTATTAAAGTACAAGAATAATAAATACTAAAACATAAATGTTGTGGTGCAAACAAGTTATTAAATATTAGGGCTGTCAAAAGATTAATCGCGATTAATCGCATCCAAAATAAAAGTTTGTGTTTACATAATATATGTGTGTGTACTGTGTATAATTAAATTTGTATAAATTATATATAAATATATACAGTATATGTATGCAAATATTTCTTAAATATATACATGCATGTGTGTGTATTTATATATACAAAATAATTATACACAGTACACATATATTATGTAAACACAAACTTTTATTTTGGATGCGATTAATCTTTTGACAGCCCTATTAAATATACAAATAATGAGCAGTAGCCTGTAGGTCTCAACAATTACACACTTTAACCATTACCCTTCAACAATTGGCAAATAAACTATCAATATGACTACATTTCAACGATGTTGAAGGAGTAGCCAAGAGGCTTTAACTCCTCTTGTAATTTAATGATTTCTAGGTTTAATTTCACATTTTCAAGTTTGATAAGCTTACAGCGGCTATAGTTTATGTCTTCATCCTGCTTATTTGGACGTTTCCTTTTCCTTGTATTTTCGACTAGCGGTTCTTTGTCTTGTGTGCTCTCTGGACGGTCTGTACGAAGGACAGGGAGATCTCCCGCTGATGCTGGCGCTACAGTGTTTTCAGTGCAAGTTTCTGTTGCGAGTTGGCTGTCGCAAGTTGGCTGACTTGATGCAACACCTGCCGATGAATAAACAAGAACTTGCTTTTGTAACTTTACAGAATTGTGTCCTAATTCGCTTTGCATTAAAGTATGAAGTGTATAACAACAACAACAACAACAATAATAATAATAATAATAATGTTACTCTGACTTTTTTCTCTCACAACTGCGAGTCAGAAAATACAGGTTAGTTTTTTTCCGTTCCGTGGCTTTCATATTTGCTCATTATCTCATATGACTGGCACAATATGTACTTTTAGGAAACATTATAAGAATAAAATAATAAGAAACTATGAATACTTTGAGCAATGTCGTCTGTGGCTTCACTTCCACTTTCAACTCCAGTGATTCCGCAGACGGTGGGTGAGTTGTCGCCAATTATTTCCAGGATAACGGTTGAATATGGGCTAGGCTCAGGTCTCGGACCACCTCCAGTGGACACATGTTTTGTGAAAGGAAAATCCTCGATTGCTTGTGTCTTAAGGTCGCTCCACTTTTTCCTAACTTCCTTTATCTCCCTCTGCTCACAGCCTTTTGCGTTTATTTTGTTTGTTATGTCCTGCCAAATGTCACCTTTTTTCCGGTTTGTGACAGATGAGTTTAATTTGCTTTCAAGGACTGTTTTGTTTTCTTTGTATCCATCAATTAAAATAAGAATTTCTTCATGACTGAAATTTTTCTTCCTGTTTCTTTTCTCCTCCATGTGTGGGATAGATATTTTCAATTAAAAGTGTAATGTTTTGAGTTCGATAACGTGTGCTTTAATGTCTTTTTTAACTTTCAGTTTAGGCCAGTCAAGAATGAGTTTGAAATTACGCGCTGTTCAGATTATTTCCTGTTTATCTATTAGAAGGCTTGTGATTGGGTTAAGAAAAATAGACGTCATTCTATGCGACAACGCATTACTTTACGGAGAGCTTACGACCTACTAGCTACGTTCTGCCTTAAGAACAAATGGTGCAACCGAATAAAGTACATAGTTAGTTATAAACTAGCTAGTAGTTACTAAGCCTCTAGTTTGGACTTTACATTCCAGTTTAAGTAAGAACTTACGAACGGCTGGTGCAACCCTACCCTGGTGGTTTACCATGTCAACAGCAGCAGACAGGTCCAATTAGTAAAAGGACAGATGATTTGGAGTTGGCTTTTGCAAGCCTGAAGATTTTCATCTATGGTCTTTTCATCTATGTTCTTTCTGACACAAAAGTTGTTTCTGGTCGGTAGGATACAACTGCTTTATTGTTGAGTGTAGGTTTTTTAGGAAATGGGGTTACCTGAGCCAACCCTAAATGTGGTGGGAAATTTGACTGTAATATGGATTATGTTAATGATAAGAGTCAGAGCAGTTAGTAATGTTAATGAAACTTTGGAGAACTTGTTTTCTGTGAGGGGAGAAAAGGAAGAGAAGAGTGGAATGAGAGTGGGTGATGGTTGGCTGTTGGTAAAGTGATGGTTGCCACATTATTGGTAAATTAGCTGGCAAAGTCATCAGCAGTCAGAGAAGAAGTGGAGGGGGACAGAATAGAGAGGAGAATGTTGTGAATATTTTCTGCCTGTCTGAGGTGCTGCTGAATTGGAATTCAGAATTTGCTTTTAGGTTCAGTCGATTGGGGAATTGTAACTCCAGCGATGTTTGGACCAACATGATGGGTCATTCAGAAGTTATAACAAACATTTGCTGCTTCTTCTCTGACAAAAATGGTGTTATCTTTTAATAAATCATTACATGGAACTACTGTGTGATGAGTTTTTGGTCTGATGGTTGAGCAGGGAGTTTGGTCTCTTTTCTTTTCCTTTTAAAGTTATTGCTCTATTAAATGTGAGATTGAGATGAGTCTAAAATTAATCAGCTCTCCTGGGTCAAACTTTTTTAAGGGTTTAACTGCCAGCTTGAAAGTTTTTGGGATTTGTCCTGAAGAAAGTGAAAAGTTAGTAAAATTGAGAGGGGGTTGTTAGAATACATGTAACATATTTCAGGAGCTTAATGGGTATAGGATCAAGTTATATGTTGGTTTTGATGCTTTACATGTCTAAATGTTTATGTCTGTTTCTGTGTGCCATTATACCAGGATTAACTTGGGTCTTTTTCACCTTAGACATGATGGCACTGAAAGAAGAGAGTCAAGAACTGAAGAAAAATGAAGAAAAATATAAATATGAGGATCATCATGATTTCATAACTGGAGTAAAATCTTTTTGTTTTGATAAACATGGGAAACTTAAAGTTCACATGACAATTCACAATGGAGAAAAACCTTACACATGCCCACAGTGTGGAAAGAGTTTTAATCTAAAAGGACACTTTGAAGAACACATGAGAATTCATACTGGAGAGAGCCCTTACACCTGTCAACAGTGTGGAAACAAATTTACTCAAAAAGGAAGCCTTAACAGGCACGTGAGAATTCACACTGGAGAGAAGCCTTACACCTGCCAACAGTGTGGAAAGAGTTTCAGTCAACATGGAAACCTTGCAGACCACATGAAAGTTCACTCTGGAGAGAAGCCTTACACCTGCCAACAGTGTGGAAAAAGTTTCAATCGAAAAGGAAACCTTAATTGCCACATGAGAATTCACACCAAAAAGAGCCTTTTCACCTGCCAACAGTGTGGAATGAGTTTCACTGTAAAAGGAAGCCTTAACAGCCACATGAAAATTCACACTGAAGAAAAGCCTTACACATGTCTTCAATGTGGAAAGAGTTTTGATCAACATGAAAACCTTAAAGTCCATATGATGAGAGTTCACTCTGAAGATAAGCTTTACACATGCCCTCAGTGTGAAAAGAGTTTCAATCAAAAAGGACACTTTGAAGTCCACATGAGAGCTCACTCTGAAGAGAAGATTTACACATGCCCTCAGTGTGAAAAAAGTTTCAATCAAAAAGGACACTTTGAAGACCACATAAGAATTCACACTGGAGAGAGGCCTTTCACCTGCCAACAATGTGGGAAAGGTTTCAACCGAAAAGGAATCCTTAATAGGCACATGAGAATTCATACTGGAGAGAAGCCGTTTATATGTGGGCACTGTGGAATGTGTTTCCAATATAAAGTAACCCTAAAGTACCACATGAGGATTCACTTATGAGAGAACTGTTTTTACCGTTTTATATTTCATCAGTGTGAAAGAGTTTCACTGTGGAAAGGTGAACAAAGGAACAGAAACAAAGGAAACCTTGAGGCTTTTTGCCTGCCCTTAAAGGTGCATTGCGCAAGTCTCTGAGTTTTTGCAGAACTATGCCCCCTCTGGCGGCAAGCGAAACTGCAACCAGAGGTGTGCACGCTCACGGACAAAAGTTTTATTTTTTTTTATCTTACGTGGAGTTTGCGTTGGTGTTTGAAATGAACTACAAGCCGGTCTCTTAGAATCCATCTTCTACGGAGAATGGCGGCGAATACACAAACCTGCCAGGCATAGCCAGGTGAGCGTGCCGTGAACGCGCATGACGTCACGCCCAGTCTCAAATTCCGACCCGAATCCCTCTTGTTTATTTTACTGTACAGGATTATAGAGACAATCGCAGTGATCAGAGAAGGGCTCATTCAGCCCATCAGGCAATTGTTTAAGCATGGATGGGTTAGAAAACGGGTATTTTTAACATGAAAAGTTGCGCAATGCACCTTTAAGGCCTTGATATAACCATAAAGTTTTTTTCTTTGGTGTAAAAAGAAGTTAAAATACCTGAGTAACAGACTTTGCTAACACCCGTTTAGATGAATATATAAATATGTGATGCACATTTTCCTTTCAATAACAAAATAAACATTGTGAAGCAGTTGTGAAGGCATCTTATTATAGATCTGTGATATGTTTGCACCAGCTCTGCAATTTGGCCCTCTGGTCAAGTCACATCACATTTATTTAAATAACACTTTAAACAATAGTTTGCTTTAAAGCAAGCAGTTTTACATATTAATCCCTTACCAGACACCCCACATTTGTGCAAGTGGGGCATAAATGACATACCCAAAATAAAAAGGTTGCTGCTAATAAGTCATTCTGAATAGACACAAAAACAACATATATTTAGAAAGCCAACACTTGAGAATTTACAGTTCAAGACTCACAATTACTCAGACTGTTCATATAAAAACAAAAATAAAAAATATTAGGAATATATTTTTTTAAATGTATACAAAAATATTATTTGAATGTAGTATAACAATTTATAACCACATCTAAAGTGAAGCCACAAGTGTGGTCATGCTTCATTTCAAATCTGAGGATGATATCTTTAAAACTATGCATTCTGTGAATAATTTCATAAGATCATGTTGTGAGTTTTTAGAGAAGGCTGATAAAATGCTTATCAAATATGTTATTGCCCTGTGAACACCCATTTGCAGTCTATGACTAATGTCTGGTGAGGAGAACTGCTCCATTCATGTTCTATTGTTGTCGATCGACAAACCTTTCACACCTCTGACTGCCGGTATAAGACTTATTCTTTATTATTCTTTTCTCGTTATTCTTTTGTTTGTATTCAGACATTATTATTATTATTATTATTATTATGCATTTTATTTATAGGTGCCTTTCTTGACACTCAAGGTCACCATACATCATCAACAAGACAATATTTAAGTAAGTGCAGTTGTGGTCAGTAAGCTGTATGCAGTAAGCTATTCAAAACAGATTATTGAGTTTGGATTTAAAATGTGAGAGGGAATCAGTATTATGGAGGTCCGGTGGAAGTGAGTTCCACAAGTGAGGAGCAGAGCAGCTGAAAGCTCTGCTCCCCATAGTAACAAGGCGGACACAGGGAACAGTGAAATCTGAGAGTGTGAGCAGGTGTGGGTATATGGAGGAGGTCAAAAAGATATGAAGGGGCAAGATTATGAATCACTTTAAAAAGTGAGAAGAGGTATTTTATAGTTGATACGGTAAGTGATGGGGAGCCAATGGAGCTGCTGTAAGATGGGTGTGATGTGATGAATAGAGGGGGTACGAGTAATAATACGGGCAGCTGGGTTTTGGACCAGTTGTAGTTTATGGAGGGTTTTATGCGGGAGGCCAAACAAAAGGGAATTTCAGTCATCTAAACAAGAGGTGACTAATTAGTGGACAAGAATGGCAGTGGAGTGAGGCGTGAGGAAAGGACGTAGATGGTTGATGTTTCGAAAATGGTAGTAAGCAGACCGGTTAACATTATTAACATGGGAGGTAAAAGAGAGGGCGCTATCGAAGATGACACACAGACTCTTAACCTGAGGGGAGGGGGAGATGAAGGAGCTATCAATGGGACTAGAAAAATTAGGGAGTTTGTTTAATGTTGATCTTGTACCTATAAGAAGAAATTCTGTTTTATTGCTGTTTAATTGCTGTTCAATAGAGGAAAGTCTGTCTAGAAGGATGGTGTGTGAAATTGTACCGAAGGCCACACTCAAATCAAGCAGAAGGAGAATAGATAGTAAACTAGAGTCAGCATCTAGGAGAAGGTCGTTAGTGATTTTAAGGAGTGCTGTTTCTGTGCTATGAAGAGGACGGAAACCAGACTGAAATTATTCATATAAATTATAGGAGAGATCACTATGGAGTTGAGCAACAACTATTTTTTCAAGAATTTTGAAGATGAATGGAAGATTTGAAATAGGACGAAAATTATTAAGGTTGTTGGGATCTGAACCAGGTTTCTTAAAGGGGTCATGACATGGTTTTTGTTTTTATTTTATTATGTTCCCTTAGGTGCAATTATAGTATTACTATAGTTTTTTGGACAATTTTTTTTAAAATTTTAGTGATTTATGACCTTTTCCCAGCCTGTTTCTCATCCTCTGATTCAAACAGTCTGTTTTGGGGGTGTTTCCCCTTTAAGAGTTCAGTGTTAACGCCCACTGTTATGATTGGCTAATGTCATTGGCTAAAAGTAGTTTTAAGATGAAATACATTACTTACAGTTTGCGGCGTCGTTGTTGGGCCCAGAATAGTCTGCACGGCCTGATCTTTAAGGCGAGACACGGCAGGCAAAAACATTGTTTTTTTTTCACTGGTCAAATTTTGAGATTTTGGGATATTTGTCTTCAATAACATGTCTTCTTTCAGACTTGTGGTGAAAAAAAGTCAGAAATACACATTTAGGTCTTTATTTTACTACACTTTGTCTGTTTGCGTCTCTAGATTTCTCATAAATTCAACAAAAGTTGGCGTTCTAAATCAACATGCTCGATATTTTTACGGGACTGGTGATCAACTTTGAGGTTCTATCCTCCTATTGCCATGCTTGTGCCCTTAAAGAAGCTGCTAGGCATGAGGGAAAGATTACAGATGAGGAAACTGACAGCTGGAGAGAAACACACACAAAATTTTAGGGGCTCAAGCAAGGCTATGGAGCAGGAGGCAGCGAAGAGGATGTGGGCCAGGTCCGTGAGTCGCCACCAGTTGAGATACATTCAGATGCTGTCAGATGGGGACAGTGCTGCATTCAGGGAGGTGGTATCCCTCAACCCATACCCTGGGCATGAGGTAGTGAAATTAGAATGCATCAACCATGCTAGGGCTCGGCGATATATCGCCTGACATTGATATGCGCCTCTCGTCAGTAAAGCCGGTTCCTTGATTAGTAGTAAATCGACATCACTTGCCTTCAAATGGAGCGGCATTTACAACACAGAGCCGTAGTTCACTGACAAGCTGAGCCATATCGCATTAATTATCGCGGACGTATCGCCTGCGATAATTAATGCGATATGGCTCAGCTTCTCAGTGAACTACGGCTCTGTGTTGTAAATGCCGCTCCATTTGAAAGCAGGTGATGGCGATTTACTACTAATCAAGGAACCGGCTTTACTGACGAGAGGCGCATATCAATGTCATGCGATAAATATCGCCCAGCCCTAAACCATGCCCATAAGCGTATGGGCACAGCACTACTAAAATTAAGTGCTGAACGCAAATTGGGGGGGAAGGGTCTGGGAAAATTAACGGCCAAAAAATGTAAAACATTACAAAATTATTACGGGGGGCAATTCTAAATAACCAGGGTTCCATAGAAAAAATAAAAAATGAGATCTGGGCTGGTCTCCTCCATAGCATGTCCTGTGTTGAAGTCCCCTTGCACACCAGGTGCAACCTGTCCTGGTGTTGGTATAGGAGAGCGGAGGAAAATGGAGAAACTCCAGAGAGCCACAGGCTCCATGCAGGAAACTTTTTGTCTCAGGAGGTGGGCCAGAAGCTGATACCTGTATACCACCGCATGTCAAGTGACAGCCTGCTGCAGCGCATGCAGCATGGTGGCACTCAAAATGCGAATGAGTGCCTCAACTCCATCATTTGGGCCCGCTGTCCAAAAACAGTGTTTGTAGGTAAGAGAAGAGTTGAGGCAGCAGCAAGTATGGCCATTTCAACTTTTAATGAGGGGGCCTCTGCCATGCTTGCCATTATGGATAAGCTTTGGCTGGAAAGCACTGTCGTTACCGTCACCACCATCAGGGAAACCGACATGCTGAGAATCACAAAAGCCGAATCCATCCAGTCTGAGAGTGTAAAACGTTGCAGAAAGACTCTGAGCACAACTAAAAAGCTGAAAAGGCATCAGCAAGAGAGGGGTGAGGGGCCTACATATGGTGCAGGCATGGAGAGCTAGGCTTTCAACCCTCATGGGTGAACTTTGTGTTCCGATGGACATAGATGACTAGAGTTGCAGTTCTGATGATAAGGTTGTGTCTGTATTTGTGGTTCTCTGTGGTTAGTTGAAGGTCTTATTTGGCAATGTTGTTTTATTCAGTTGTCATTGTTCATGATCTACATTGTTATAAACAATTACTTGGCCAGTTGTTTTGCTTGTTAGCAATGTTTTCATATAAAAATGTGTGGAATTTTACAATATAAATCTTTAAAGCCCGTTTTCTCAAAATGACTTTTCTCTCATACTCCAAGTCCAAAATCTCTACTTCAGTAGCACCTACATACACCAAACTTTCCAGTCTTGTACCTAGTTATATTATGAAGACATTTACAGAGGGATTTGTAAATATATTATTCCTAGCCTGATTTATATAACATTTTATTCCAAAAAACATGGCGAAAATACATTTTTTAAGGCTATTGACAGTATATTCTGATTTACAGGATAACAAAAGTAGATATCCATAAATCCCTCTGTAATTTTTTTCCCATCTAATATGTGAACACAATGAAAAAATAATTTTGAACCTGGCTTTATCCAATTCTCAGATTTCGTTTTTTAAAATATAGGCAAATTAGCGCATATTTAATTAGATAATGCATAATTTGCATATTTAAACATTAAATTACAGAAACTTTGTTATACATTTTTTTTCTCATCTTAATGTAGGTAATCATCTGGGAAAGTTTCATGGTGATATCTGCTAGTTAAAAATTTTACCCTATTCACCTGTAGTGTCTCGCCTTAAGCAAAAGTTTTCTGGCAAAGCCAGCATCATACTGTGATTTGTTCTCAAAACAGTCATTCTTGAAATGTAGAGAACACACGCTTAAATTAACACTACCGTGACTGGGACGTCCGCAAAAAATAAACTGCATCCATTTTTCCCTGACGTCTGGATCGTTCGGCAGCGTATTCAAACATTTTGTTTGTCCACAGCCAGGAACAGCACATCTGCGCAGAGGCGGCCTTACCTATGTTTCACCCGTTTCAATTGAAACAGGCCCCGCCCTCCAAGGGGGGCCCCAACAGACCAGCAAAATCCCATTCATTTTCTCCGTAGGATAATGATTTTTCAGCCATAATGTCTAAACCATCCAAGGTAGATTGACCACGAGCTACGAGGTTGTGAAACGAAAGTTTCTGCTCCTATAAAAGCCACAAGGTATCAAATCAACCATGTTATTTGCGATCTTCTGGAGAAATACTACACTACCCACAATTCTAAGCAAAACACTGACGTCTCTGATTGGTCGAACTTGCACCGCGGTTACCATGGGCGACGTTTACCGCCCCCGCGAACGCCGATCTGAGGTATAATACCGGTAGTTTATGTGTTTATACCTTTGCCTTTTTTGCCGTTAAGTTAAAACATTATTTTGAGCAGGAAAATAATTTTAATAGGAAATGAAACGTACATACACTCACCTAAAGGATTATTAGGAACACTAATACTGTGTTTGACCCCCTTTCGCCTTCAGAACTGCCTTAATTCTACATGGCATTGATTCAACAAGGTGCTGAAAGCATTCTTTAGAAATGTTGGCTCATATTGATAGGATAGCATCTTGCAGTTGATGGAGATTTGTGGGATGCACATCCAGGGCACGAAGCTCCCGTTCCACCACATCCCAAAGATGCTCTATTGGGTTGAGATCTGGTGACTGTGGGGGCCATTTTAGTACAGTGAACTCATTGTCATGTTCAAGAAACCAATTTGAAATGATTCGAGCTTTGTGACATGGTGCATTATCCTGCTGGAAGTAGCCATCAGAGGATGGGTACATGGTGGTCATAAAGGGATGGACATGGTCAGAAACAATGCTCAGGTAGGCCGTGGCATTTAAACGATGCCCAATTGGCACTAAGGGGCCTAAAGTGTGCCAAGAAAACATCCCCCACACCATTACACCACCACCACCAGCCTGCACAGTGGTAACAAGGCATGATGGATCCATGTTCTCATTCTGTTTACGCCAAATTCTGACTCTACCATCTGAACGTCTCAACAGAAATCGAGACGCTTCAGACCAGGCAACATTTTTCCAGTCTTCAACTGTCCAATTTTGGTGAGCTCGTGCAAATTGTAGCCTCTTTTTCCTATTTGTAGTGGAGATGAGTGGTACCCGGTGAGGTCTTCTGCTGTTGTAGCCCATCCGCCTCAAGGTTGTGCGTGTTGTGGCTTCACAAATGCTTTGCTGCATACCTTGGTTGTAACGAGTGGTTATTTCAGTCAAAGTTGCTCTTCTATCAGCTTGAATCAGTCGGCCCATTCTCGTCTGACCTCTAGCATCAACAAGGCATTTTCACCCACAGGACTGCCGCATACTGGATGTTTTTCCCTTTTCGCACCATTCTTTGTAAACCCTAGAAATGGTTGTGCGTGAAAATCCCAGTAACTGAGCAGATTGTGAAATACTCAGACCAGCCCGTCTGGCACCAACAACCATGCCACGCTCAAAATTGCTTAACCTGTTAAGGATCGCTGTGCCGTACACGGCACACCCACCCTCGGAAGTGACGCTGCATAAACTTCATTGTAACTTTGAAGCATTAAATCTTCAAAATATACGGTCATACAGCACATCGTTTGAAAGCGTAGACTCTCAAGATTCCATTAAGTCCACACACAAAGCATAATATGATTTATAACAGTCATAAAACTGTAATCTAGTTGTTAGTCACCTGAACTGGGCGGCGCCAATTCAGTTTGTTTACTTACCGTCAAAATTCTTCCCTCTTTCCACTTCGGTGAAATTGTCCAAAACAAATTGTTTTCATAAATCCCCAAGAGTCCAAGGAAATGGAATATCCAAGCCTTTTAATCCAAAACTATTTGTTAGCCTCACAATCTTGACATTTCTGACCGAATTACGATATAAAAACTGTAAATAGTAGTTCACTACCGGACATTCTTTCGACTCTCACTTCTCATTCGAGACTTATAATACTACATTTGGGTGTCATGTTTGTTGAGCAAAGTCTTACGTATCAAACAAGCCCTCTCACTTCTCTCTCCTTCAATCACAGGCTTTGTTTTAGACCAAAACAGTAAGAGAGTGCCTGACAGGCTGCGTGCGCTGTCAATCTCGCACCTGGGTTTTCGATTGGATAAAAGCCTGGATAAAGCCGGCCAATGTCCAGGCAGTTCAGTTTTGATTGATGGAAGTATTAGCCAACTAAAATCGATTGCAGTGATAGGCAGTTTATGCAAGCATATTCGTCAAATTCAAGTGCGCAATGTTTTCATTCACATGAGCGCTTTCGCCACTCGCGCAACGCACACACATAGTTCGCCGACCATAGACGGTAAACACACATATACACGCAATGTTTTGACACATGGAGCTTGCATAAATGCACGGATTTACTCCAAAACATATATCTGAGCATCTCTATCATGGATCGTCGACTACAGAAGAGATTTGGAGGTGTTTTTGATGAAGATGAAGATGAAGAGGAGCAGCGACGAAGAGCAGCAGAAAGTAATAGGATATTCATTATAATTATCAGTTTATTGCAATTTATTTGAGTAAAAACCACAATTTGTAATTACTAATGTTCTAAAACATTTATTGTTTTCTTTTTATATATTTTATACATTAGTTTGAAAACGATCACTTCTGGAATGTCTATACATGTAGTGAGAAATCACTGTTTTTGCTATTAGAATTGTTCAAAATAAAGGGAATTTTGTTCAAATGTTCAAATGTTGTGCTGAAATCGTTTTTTTTCTTGTGTGGTTTGAAGGGCAGAACAGTTCTGAATTGATATACATGTATGTAGTAGGCCTATGTAGTGTTTACTCCTTATGTCAAGGTGTTGGGTGCCAGGTGTCCATTTGGAGTCTCCAAATTGCATTTTGGAAAGGACGCCTATACTTTTCTTGAATAAAAGCTTATAGAAACTACATTTTTGGGAGTATCATCCTCAAATTTGAATCTAAACATGGTCAGACATTCAGTTTTATCTTTATGGTGTTTTCAGGCCCTTAACATAAAAGTCTGATAATTTTTTCCCTAAGTGAAGTTAATTCAAAGAAATCGTGAGTCACTTTCATGTAAATTTGACCTTGTTTTATTCTGTTCCTATGCTACTTTGAGTTATAATGACTCTTGTGTAATTAAGTTTCAAGTGTCTAGTTTAAAAAAAGATCAGAGTTATGAATGTGGACCATAGGGTTTAAGAGCTACAGACATTTGTATTTGGGTATGTCATTTTCTGAAAATTCTCAAAAATAGGGGCGCTTCTTAAGAGGTTAAATCACCTTTCTTTCCCATTCTGACATTCAGTTTGGAGTTCAGGAGATTGTCTTGACCAGGACCACACCCTTAAATGCATTGAAGCAACTGCCATGTGATTGGTTGATTAGATATTTGCATTAATGAGAAATTGAACAGGTGTTCCTAATAATCCTTTAGGTGAGTGTATGCCAGTGGTGCTGAAAAACGAAAGATATCAGACAACAAAAAAAAAAAAGCTTTATTCAGTCTACCAAAAGTGACCTCTTTCTTTGGTCCAGCATCTGTAACCCTACCGGCGACAGCAGTGGCCGAATCCCTGTCACAGGATGCTAGCCAAAATACAGATTATCTGTCTTCAACTCAAACTGCTAGCAATAATGATGACCAAACATTGTTAGAACAAGAACATGATGATGAAGTTCCTACCGCTGAGAATAGATGAGGGAGATGCCAGGGAGAAAGCCCCGTTTACAGAGACAGACCCGGGGTGCTGGCCAGAGCATATTGCCGATGACCAACAAATGAATATTGTTAGGAGTGGTCCCGTTCAGATAGAGGAGTTTAACTTCCCACAAAACCAATCACACCGCCATTTTACCAAGGACAGATATTTCATGAAGATGAAAAATGGAGAAAAGATACGCAGGTCATGGTTAGTGTACTCAAAATCATCCGATTCTTCTGTTTCTACTGTACCTTATTTGGCAAGCGGACAAGTAGTCGCACTCACAGAGGTTTCAGAATGTGGGAACGACTCACTCTCACACTCCAGGATCATGAAAAATCGAATACACACCGTGCCAATATGGACAGCTGGCGCGAGCTGGAGAAACGCGTAAAAACGCACAGTACCATTGACGATACCTATCAAGAAATGCAAATATTGAAAAAAAGACAGTGGAACGACGTCATGAAAAGGTTAATTGCCATAGTCTGTCACCTTGCAGAACGAAACCTTGCTTTCCGTGGCCACAATTCCAACCTACATGAAACAAACAATGGAAACTTTCTAGGTGTGGTGGAGCTGCTTGCAGAGTTTGACCCAGTGATGAGCGAGCATGTCAGACGAGCAGAGACAAAAGAGATTGCTGACCATTATCTGGGGAAAACGATACAAAATGAGCTGATCACTCATATTGGAGACAAGATAGTGGAAGCAATAATACAAAGAGTAAAACAATCCCATTACTACTCTGTGATAATGGACTGCACCCTGGACGCTGCACACATAGAGCAGCTCTCTGTGACACTGCGCTTTGTCAAGTGTCAAATCGGTGCCGGGGCTACTGTTGGAGAGCATTTTGTCGGTTTCCTACCAGTGCTTGACACATCAGGCACAGGGCTAACAGACGTCTTCTTGAAGCATTTGGAGAAGTTAGGCCTGGATGTCAAAAAATGCAGGGGACAGGCATATGATAACGGTAGCAACAATTCCCCGGTAGCGGGGGAAAAATAGCGGTGTGCAGAAAAGGGTGCTTGATATCAACAAAAAAGCACTGTTCATGCCATGCACCAGCCACTGTCTAAACCTCATCATTGTAGATTCTGCGAAGTCACCAGTGGAGTCTGTGAGCTTCTTTGGGGTGCTGCAACGTCTGTACACCATTTTCAGCTCCTCCACACAGAGATGGGAGATTTTCAAGACAAACTTACACAGATGACCCTAAAGGCCTTATCCAACACGCGATGGGAATGCCACGTGGAAAGTGTGAATGTGCTGCGCTATCAGCTTCCTGCTGTCAGCGAAGCTCTTCTCTCACTGGTCGACGATGCAACAATAAAAGGTATGTACTAGTCGAGTGTGTGTTATTTTGTTTTGTGATAGACAGTCTATGATTTTAGTGTGTTAGGCTACTTATTAGGGTGTTTTTAACCTATTTAAAAACTTAAACCAGACCCGGTGCCAGGATTATATTGAGCTGTTTCAGTAAAATGGACAGCGGCGCATGGCATTGTGAAGCGTCATTATAAATTGTTGAAATTTAAAAAACAACATTATTGTTATTATCAGGTGACAGTGAGACTGCGTCTGCTGCCAGAGGCCTTGAATAAGAGATAACGAGCTGGAAATTCCTGCTTACTGTCATCATCTGGTACAACATTCTACATGAGGTTAATCGTGTCAGCAAGCTGCTCCAGAGCCCACAAGTTGGCATTGATGTGCTACAGTACGAGGTGGGATATGTTCTTAAATTCCTAAGGAATACAGAGAGAACGGCCTTTCATCCGCCCTGACAGATGCTAGAGACATCGCGGAAGAGATGGAGATGCCAGTGGTCTTCCCCACTACACGAGGCCCAAAATCCGGATCCTTCCATGACAGTGACACCCGAGGAAAAGTTCAGGAGAGATGTTTTCCTCCCACTAGTGGAATCTGCCATTACAGGCACTAGTGAGCACTTCAAGTTGATGGAGACATTTCATGGTCTGTTTGGTATTATTTATAGAAGAGAGGAAATGAAAAGGGCCGTGGAAAGTTACACCCTCAAAGAAAGCTGCGCAAATATAGAAAAAAACCCTCGGTGATGTGGACGCTGAGGTGATCGCGAGATCTCGGCTGCTGTTACTGCCGTGCCTGCAAAAGAAACCACTGGCCTGCAGATTCTGAGCTACATTTACAGAAACAATTTAGTTGAACTGTATCCAAACCTCAGCATTGCTCTCCGACTCATGATGACAGTGCCTGTGACTGTAGCAAGTGGAGAGAGGAGTTTCTCTCGCTTGAAGCTAATAAAAACACACCTGAGGTCAACAATGCTCCAGGAGCGGCTGTCAACTCTCACTCAGATTTCAATTGAGCACGAGATGACAAAATCGCTGGACAAAGATGAACTTATCAGGGCATTCTCAGTACTCAAACACAGAAGGGTGGATTTCTAAAAAGGGCTCAGGTGAAATCTACGCCCGCCGCCCGGTGAGCTGTCCACGGTGCTGAAATAACGCGAAAACATCGTTATTTATGATAAGTTCGGTTCAGTGTCAGTCAGACACTTTTTCTTCTTTGCTTTTGTTAAAAAATTCAGCTGAAAATATACTGTGCAAATCAATTAAGCAGTGAAGTTGCCCTGCGTGAAAGGGTCGAGGCTTATTACAACGTAAAACGCTATATAATTGTATATAGTTTTAATCAAATAAGGTTGGATTATTTCTATGTTGAGCTGCCTGTTCATGAAGCTGAAAGTGCACGTAATAAAATAATATACCATTGATGCAAGCCAACAAGAATCCTTGCTTTTTCTGCTCTATTATGTTTATGTTTTATATGGGTAGGGCCCCATATTAGTTATTGAAACTGGCCCCCAGATGCTTAAGGCCGCCGCTCATCGCAATCTTCTTGTAAACAGACCCACTCACTGCACGTCGACTGAACACCTGCGGGCGTGACAACGATGCGATGTTGCGAAATGAGGCGTAGTTGTCTTGCGCTAGAGGCGGTTATATGCAACTACGCCTCATTTCTCACGGTAAATTATCGCGAGACCTCCCCCTCGGCCAGAGTCACGCGGTTGAGAACCCACGGAGGAGAAGCATCATTGAGAGAAATAAAATCATTTGGCTGCTGCCACGTTTCTGTTACACACAAAAAGTCAAACTTATGGTCATTGAGGAGATCCTGCACAAGATGCCCCTTACTCGTAAGTGAGCGGATGTTAAAAGACCAAAGTTGGCAGTAGTGTTACTGAATTTGACAGCCGTCTATTCACTCGGTGGACGTCGAGTAGTGGACCTAAAAAAGTTTATGGAGTTGGATTTGTCATACTGAAAGTTGATAGGTGAAAAAAAGTTGACACGGGCAGGTCATCTGCTATTGGTTCGTGGTGATTATGCAATAGGTAGTTGTTCTCTGGGGATCTACCTTCTTTTGACGAGAGCTTCTAATTGAAAGTGAAACTGACACTGCAGTTTCATGTTTAACAGTAGACAAAGGTTTGCAACATTTTAATTGGATCTTGGTGGACTAACACAAACAAACTGTCTGACACCATCAGAAAAAAGATGCAAGGACTACAACCAGACACCTCTTAGAGGGAAAGAAGACCTCCAGTACTAAGCCCAGGAAGGACAGGACTTCTCATTGTTTCACACACAGTTTCTGCCCTTCACCCATCTTGAGACTAATCCTCAAAGTTTAGACATGAACCGCCATAAAAATTCCTCAGGACCTCCAGATATAGCAGGAGTAGGTGAAACAGAGAGAGACCACAATTATCCATCCAAATCCATTCAAAACCTTAAAACTGATGTAAACTACACACATCCATTTCATACTTATACAGAGAAATAAGTATTCTCAGTGACAGCTATTTGGAGCACAACAGCTTACACAAATTCAGCTATTAATGTACAAATAAATGAATGTATTGGCAAACTTTAAAGACACTTAAAGATGTCCAACTGTTTGTTTTATGCAAATGAGTTCCACAGGGGAAAGAAAGGTGGGCCCTCTAATGCCCACAGCCAATTGCAGCACTGGAATGAAGAAGGGCCAAATTGCAATCTCCTCCTCATCAGAAAGGGATAATGGTATCCTTTCAACATACACTTCTTGTTCTGAGTATGTCCTGTAAGGGGATAGACAGAAAAAGATCAACCAAGTTCTGAGTCCTGGCCTGCAAGGCTGAGACCATAACAGATTCAACTACATTCTGAGCCTGCGGCCCGTTACAGGCCTGTTACAGCAACAGATAGTTCTAAGTCTCCCACCAGGTGAGACATAACAGATACACTGTTCTAAGACTGAACCAAAGACAACATGATCTGAATCTACAGCTTGTGAGGCAGCCACAGAAACGACCATGTTCTGAGCCTCCAATCTGTGAGGAAAGAGACCTTAAAGGGTCATGAAACCCTAAAACACATTCTTTTTTTGATATGGTAACTGATATGTACAGGTTGCACATCACTGAAAACAGTGATGGCACTCATTACATTTATTATTTTGTGAAAATGGGATGTATTTTATATTTTTCTTGAGCTATCTTTTGCTTTGAAAAGCAAAGTTGAACCAACGTCACAAAAAGTTTCATTACGTCACTTTGTGTTTGTTGCTGCCGCATGGTTTAAGTTTGGAGCTCAGTCAAGTTGATTCTTAATCCTCGGTTTTCTTCTTTTATTTGTTTCTAAATTACTGTTTATCTGTTCTATGGCAAATGTATCGGATGTGTGTCTACCTATGAGTGCAGGCGAGGACACATTTGAGCTACATGCAGTGCAGTTGAAGCTGGAGGCCTTGGAGAAGCAGATCCGTGACCTTCTAGAGAAGTAGGCCGAGTTACAGGAATGGCGATCAGCGCTAGAAACACCGTGGGCTGATGCTCACTAGGGCTGTCAAAATTGCTCAGAAATGACGTTTGAATATTACCTCTAAAAAAACCACATATATTCGAACTGTTCGAACATCTGGTTGCGCATTTTGTCAATAACAGGACAAATTAATACAAAGAGACATAACTACTTGTATAGGTAGTTTATTTAAGTTTAAACATATTTGACAACGTATTACCTACACAAAAACAAGTAAATCAACTAATGGCCAAGACCGCAGACCTCACTCTCGCTCGCTCACTCGCACTCGCAGGCACTCTTTCTCTCTCTCGCCCTCACCCTCACGCTCTCTGCGCATAACGGTTTAAATGAACAACAACAATAAACAAATGTTGAGTGCTGATCAAGTGTTTTGTGCAAGCAATTTAAGGTCACGACTCTTGCCCCAAATATAGCAGGCTTCATTCAGTGATTGAAACAAATATTATTAACATTAATAATTCTCCCCTTCTCCCCTTCTCCCCTTCTCCCCTCTTTGTGAGACGGAACACGATGTTGTGGTCATTAGAGACTCCATAGTCCGGCACGTCCACACTACCTCAGCTAAAGGTAAGGTGTGCAGTCACTGCTTTCCTTATGCTCGTGTTCTCGATGTCACTGCGCAGGTACCCACAATCCTGAATGGTGACGAGATCATCGAAGCTGTCGCACTGCACGCGGGGGGTGAACGAAATCAGACTGCGGCAGACGGAGGTTCTGAACTGGGACTTCAGGAGTCTGATCGAGACAGTACGCAGCACATCACCCACGACGAGGATCATCACGTCCGGACCACTTCCCACGTACCAAGAAGGACATGAATGGTTGAGTAGACTATTTGCTTCAAATGAATGGTTAATGTCATGGTGTAATGAACAGAATCTGCTCTTTGTAAGTGATTGGAATCTTTTCTGGAAGTGACCTAAGCTCTTTCCGTGCTGATGGCCTGCAGTCCAGCAGAATCAGAGCAGATCTTCTGTCGGACAACATCTCCAAGACGCTATGCACCATATGACTGGTAAGTAAAAGCTCAAATCACAGTCTTTGTTTTACCTACTTAATTGACAGGAGTCTGATTGGTCGTGGTGGTGGTGTTGCAACAATCTATAGAGATATTCAATGATCCTTAGAAAACAGGACACGGGTTTAATTCGTTTGAAGTGCTTGTGCTAAATGTTACACTCTCGGATGTAAGAAAAAAAATCCCTACTATCTCTTGTTTGGCTACCGTGTATAGACCTCCAGGGCCCTATGTTGATTTCCTAAAAGAGCTTGCAGATTTTCTCTCAGACCTATTGGTCAATGTTGATAAAGAATTGATTTTCTGTGATTTTAACATGCACGTAGATAATAAAAATTATGCGTTAGGGGCTGCATTTACAGATTTACAAAACTCCTTTGGGGTCAAGCAAAATGTCACTCGACCCACTCATCGTTTTAATTATACAGTAGATTTAATTATATCACATGGAACCAGTGGTGGAAAGAGTACTGGAAATTTGTACTTAAGTAAAAGTATTGCTACTTAAGAAATAATTCACTTGAGTACAAGTAGAAGTACTGAAAAATAAAAAGACTCAAGTAAGAGTAAATAAGTATTTTGTTAAAAAACTACTCAAGTCACTACGTTACAAAGTACTAACTCAATGCAGCACTTATGCACTGTTTTCAGTGCTGCGCACACAGAGTCACCTCTCATACAGTGCACAAATATTAAATATAACCTTTCATATCTTCTTATGCTTGAATGGATCATAAATATACACAAAATTATGCCAAAATATGGTGTTTGGTGTTTTATGCCCCCAACGGCGCCTTCCAGGCAGCGAGGGGATGGGTAGGTTTAAGGTTGAGGGTAGGGTTAGCTGCCTCTAAGGAGCCATTGGGGGCTTAAAACACCATCAAGCCCAAATATCCTCAAACGCAGTCAGTTTTGTCCAAAGTGTGAACAGTTGGGAAAGAAAGCACACAAGTGTCGGTATATTGGATGCGTATATTTGATCTTGAAGTGACAGCAGTCTATAGTCCATTTAATAAAAAAGAAAACAATGCAGTGTTATTTTAAATAAAATAAAAATTAAATTTTAAATTACGTTTGATTTCAGTTTGTTCAGTAGCATTTATTTGTGTTATTGCTAATTTGTTATTTTAGTATTGTTTAGTTGTCTTTAATAATGTTTAAATTTATATGATTTAGTAGTCTAGTTGTTTTTGCTGTGGTATTTTTGGTAAAACCATAGGCAAAACTTCCTCATTTAAGTGCTCTGTAGGCTGTTGATTTTTGTTATTTGTATTAAGCTGCAACAGAATGTTTTGCAAAAAGACACATTATAAATGTTTGATATCTAAATCTAATATATAGCCTACCTTATTAAAATCAAAACTGGGAATCAATAAGAATTGTAATTTGTAAGCAAAGCAGAATCACTATAATTGAAACGATACCCAACCCACTTATAGTAAGTGTCAGACAGTTAAAAAAAGAACTGAAATACTAAATGTTATAAATAACAAACATTTATTGAAAACAAAATATTCAGCTCTTGAAAAAGGCATTAGCTAAGTATTTAACCTGTAAAAAAATAAAAGACATTATATAACCCCTCAACAAATGCTTCACTCCTTAAAAGCTGTATATAAGCTTTATAGGCCACTATATTTAGAATTATCAGAAAACTGAACTAAACAACAAAATTTCAACCACACATAGACACTTCATTCCTGAAATGCCTTATTCAGATTTACAAGAAGTTGATTTTCAAAGTTTGTACAGTCAATCCTAGCTCGCTTGGCAGTAAACAGTTGCCCAGCACAACTGAACAAACGTTCACAGGCTGCCGAAGCAGGAAGTCCTGTATTCAAATGTAGAGACAATTTCTTTACACATGGGAATGTATGAAGAAGCTCCATGTTTTCAGAAGTGCATGCCAGGTATCCCTGCAGTTCACCTGTGGCATCTGGAGGGCTTGCCTTCATTGATGAAAAGAAGTCCTCTTCATCCGACATCTCACATCTCTGGGGCTGGGATTCTTGGTTTGGGAATGTTCTCAGATGTTTCCGGATGTAATCTAACCCTAAAATAGTGGGGGGGTGTTTGTAAATTCAGGTTTAGTGCAAGAAAATAGTGTAAGAAATAACAGGAACAAGGTGAAGTTACTGTAAAGTGCTGTCAGGTTATCCTACCTCTTTCAATGATTTGGGTGTCAGATGTCCATGAAGTCTTGAATCTTGGCAAAAGGATGGCAGCTGCAGTTAGCTCAGGGTCTTCCATCATTTCCCCAAATCTCTTCTGGAGTCCATCTTCTAATGCTTGCAGCAGTAGGACACATAATTTACTGGAGGCCTCCATTCTCCTCAGTTTTGCCCGTAGTTGGAACACAGTTGGGAGCAAACATCCCATGTGGGTGTTGCTCTCAGACTGTAGGACAGTGAGCGCTGCTGTCACAGGCTTCATCACTGCTACATACTCAGAGAGAAAGGCAATCTCGGCTGGATTTAACCTACAATATATGTTTATTTGCAAATCAAGCTTCAGTAATATCCTTGATTTATAAAGGCAAATTATTCAGTAAAATAACTAAAAGAACACTTACATGTTTATTTTGAAGGCCCCACACACATTCCGAATCGCCTCCTCACCTTGGTCTTTAATTATACGGACCACCCTTTCGACAGCCAGGTATAGTGAACACCATCTGGTTTGATTTGGTCTTATAAACTGTAGGTGGCATTCAGCATCCACAACCTCAGAAGCTGTTGAAGATCTTGCAGTTTTGTTCCACATAGCATGGCACTTGGGAAAAAGCAGAGCGTGACAGCTTTCTGTAGGTCACATTCTGAGTTTCAGCTGCAGAAGCATCTGCTGTTGCCACTAGATTCAACAGATGACATGCACATCGCTGGTGTTTTGGAAGATGATATTCTAAACCTGTATCTGCTTCCAAAATTGTGTACGTGTCATGAAACTCTGCGGTTCCTCTTCATGTTCAGATTCATCATCAGCGTCAGTGTCAGCTGTCACGTTAGTCTCTTCCTGCACACCAAAGACTCTGAAGGCCTTCAAAAAATTTGACCCACTGTCTGTAGTTGTTCTGACAATCTTGTCACGGATGTGATATTGGCTGTGGATATCATCAAGGGCAGATGCAAGTACATCGAATGTGTGGCGCCCTCTGAGACGCTTGCAAGCTAAAGCAGCAGATTTCCGGTCTAGTGTCTCGTCGTCGATCCAGTGAGCAGTGACCCCAATGTAGCTTCTCTGCCTCACACTCCAACAGTCTGTTGTTGTTGACACAAACTCCACGTTCCAGGTGTGCAGGTAATGTATATACAATTTGTTGTTATAATGTGTTTTATGGATTAATTGCTTTATTCATGTAGAACTGTGCATGTTCACCACTAGGTGGGGATGTTTCCCTTTATATTGAATCTAATTTAATTGTTCTGTTTTTCATTGAGTGATTTGTGATTCATTCACTGAAAATGTATTATAATTGTCAATCTGCAAAATTGTACTGACTATACGATCACAATGCAAAAAGATTACATTAATTTTAAAAAGATTAAAAAGAAAGTACTTTTTAAATAAACAGAAGCAGAGATAACGAGACATGTTGTGGAACTGATTTACTCTCTGTGCATTGGATCCCTTATTTCCACATTTTGTTTCCTCATTGTGCAGACCACCCAGGCAAGACCGTCACACATACATTTAATAACCTCCTTCCAGAAGTTTTGTATTTTTGGACATTCTCAGAGGCAATGATATAATGTACCTTTATTATCCAAGCATTTAATTTGTCCAATGTCGATACAGTACTGTTTGACCATTAAATTATAGTACACAGATACGTGACCCTTGCTTTCTAAATTAAAGTTATTTCTTCTAATTTTGATAAAGATGGAGTACAGGAGTATCCGTTCTTGTTCCGTTAGTGTTTGAAAAAAGTATAAGAATTTGGGCAGAATAGACATTTTAATTATGTTAATTCGTCTGATCATAGATATTGGTAAATTTGACCATTTTTTCAATGCTTCAGTGGTTCTTTCCACCAGGGGATCGTAATTTATTGAGAGGATTTCTAAACACCTAAATACTTAAAGCCTTCCGTATTTGTCATAAAGGGGGTATTTATTATGGGTCTATGTCTTTCTTTCTTATTAAGAAATAACACTGATTTAGAGTTGTTAATTTTATATCCAGAAAACTCCAAAGTTTTCGATTAATCTCATCAAATTGGAAATACTACTTTTCACATTAGTGAGAAAAAATATAATATAATCTGCAAATAAAGAGATACGATGATCCTTCTCCCCAATTGTAATGCCTGATATTCCTGTTTGTGCTCTCACTGCCATAGCTAGGGGTTCGACTGCCAACACGAACAACAGCGGGGACAAAGCACCCCTGACGAGTGGATCGCTGTAGATTGAATGATCTTGAGATGGTGTTATTAGTTAGCATCTCAACAGCTGGGTCTGTATATAACAGCCGAATCCACTTCAGAAAAGTTTCACCTAATCCAAATCTTGGAAGAACATCAAAAAGATAGTCCCATTCTATTCTGTCGAATGCTCGGCATGCATCTACTGATAACATTGCAGTGTCTTTTTCATTGTGTCTCTCAAGTAGGACATTCAAGACTCTTCTGATATTATGATAACCTTGTCTTTTTTGTACAAAGCCTTGTTGATCGTCAATAATTAATTGGGGAAGATATTTGTCTAATTTTCTAGCAAGTGCTTTACAAAGTATTTTTGTATCACATCCCATTAAACTAATTGGTCTGTATGATGAGCATTCAGTTGGGGGTTTATTTGGTTTTAATATTATAGTTATTATAGCTAGTCTTAATGAATCTGGGAGCCTTCCAGTAATAAATGATTCCTCATACATGTCAAGTAATGGTCTTATAAGCTGTCTTTTAACTATTTTGTAGAATTCTATTGGAATCCCATCTGGCCCTGGCACTTTACCACTGTTAAAATCCCCTATAGCTTCACTAAGATCTTCTATTGTTAATGGACTATCTAATGCTGTTTTCTCATCTTCTGATATAGTCTCAAATTGCAGCTGATCAAGAAAAGATTTCTGAACTGTTTTTTTATTTGCTTTATATTCTGATTTGTATAACTGCTGATAAAAGTCTCTAAAATGACTATTTATCTCTATTGAGTCCATAGTTAAATTACCAGATTTCAGCTTTATAGAGTTATTTGTTCTTTCAGATTGCATTTTTTTTTATCATCCAGGCCAATAGCTTACCTGCTTTTTCCCCCTGATCATAGTATGTTTGCCTAGTCCACATTAAGCTTTTAGCGACTTTGTCAGTTGTTAATTTATCATAGTTAGCTCTCATGACAGTTATGTTGGTTATGTAATTTTTCAGGATTATTATCAATACTTATTTCAATTTCAACTTTTTTAATTTGATCCTCTAATTTTTGTAATTAATGATTATGTCGTTTGGCTTTAGCACTTGTATAACTAATAATTTCTCCTCTTATGTAAGCCTTAAACGCTTCCCATCTAATACTTGCCGTAGTTTCATTCGTATTTAGTTCAAAATATTTATCAATACAATTCTCCACAAATTTAATAAACGCTGGGCCTTGTAACAAATACGTCTGCAACCTCCATCTAGCACAATGATGAAATCTACCCAAATGTATCTCCATAGATACTGCTGCATGATCACTAATTACTATACCAGCATTTTTTCACATTAGACAATTCCATTGAGATTATAAAATAATCTATGCGTGAGTGAGTTTTATAGGAACTTGAGTAACTTCGATTAATCTTAGATCCTTCATATTGTTATGGTTCCTTTTTTTTTTTTTTATTATTCTTTATTTTTGAAACATTGGGAACAATAAAATAGCCAGATTTACATTACCTCATGGTCACAGTTCCAGTCTGTGAACTAGACCTAAGTTCTCCATTCCCAACATTCCCATTTTTGTAAATATAATAAGAACACAATTGAACACAAAACAAAGGGTGCATTACTATAAGACAAATCTCTAATACATACAGAAGCAAAAGACAACAACATAATTATTTTTTTAATAAACAGTACATAAAAAAAACAGTACAATAAAATCAACCCTTGATTATCACTATCTTGACAACATTCAGGACAACATTCCTGCATGTTGTGTTTGATTAACATAGGATACCCATTTTGACCATAAGACTACAAATCTATTCATCTGCAAACGGAGTGAAAATGTTAGTCTTTCCATCTGGTAGATTTCATTAACACATTCTATCCATTTTTCCAGAGTAGGGGGATCAGGGAGGAGCCAGTGTCTGGTGACAGTTTTCTTACAGGCAATAATTAAAATTCTGAACAGATACTTTGCATAATCAGGTAAAAAGTCTGTGTAACCCAAAATAAAGTTGGTAAACTTGAAAGGTATTTTCATGCTGAAAATAATTTCGATATCTTTGTGTATCTCTATCCAATATTGTTTTATTACTGGACAATCCCAGAATATATGCCAATGGTTGGCATCTTCACTTCCACACTGCCTCCAGCACTTAGTCTCCTCCCCGGGACCAATAATTTTCTGTTTTGGAGTGATAAAGAACCTGATCAAACATTTCCACCCAAATTCCCTCCATGAATATGAGTTTGTGCATTTCCACTGTGATTTGCAGCAACCATTCCACTCCTCATCAGTTATTTTCATGTTACTCTCCCTTTCCCATTTTGTTTTCACATATAATGTTGAATTTGTTTGTTTATTCATAAATCCCTTATACAGCCGTGAAACAATACCCTTTTTTGTTATGGTTCCTTTCTTGTGTTCTCCTTGTCTTCAATAGGGTCTGGCTGCAGACTTAGGGGGTGAGTGGAGGTCCACTCAATAGCAGAAATACGTCACCTCCACTGCACCGAGCGGATATATAAACATCACCTGACCTAATCTTCACGCAAAATATCGAAGCGGTATACTAAGCTTTTACGTTTTATGACTTTTGTAAATATAATAATATTATAGTAAAAATAATTTCAGAATTTTCTATTTAAAGCAAAATAAATCAACCAATGTAAAATAATGAAGAATAATTTCTACAATTTAAGTTAATTGTTTTTATGTAAAAAACAAAACAAAAAAAACACTAAATAATCTTAAATTATTTTGACAACACACAATAACTGCAAGGGACCATACTGTAAAAAATTGTTTATATTAATAAAAAAATATGAAAAATTATTAATCAGAATTTTGTATTTAAAGCAAAATAACGTACAAATCAACCACAGTAAAATAATGAAGAAAAATTTCCAGTTAATTGAATTGTTTAAAAAAAATTATATATATATATATATATATATATATATATTTTTTTTTTTTTTTTTTTTTTTTTTTTTTTGACAACACACTTGAACTACAAAAAAGTGACCAAAATTGTTACATCAAAGACACATTGTGCACGCACACTTCACTGTTCAAGACCTCAATCGTCCAAAAAGCAATCCCAGCTACAGTAGCCAGGGTTGTCATCTGAGGAGTAAAACCCCACAAGCACTCCCTGTTGTCCATTTCCCTGGTAGCCAGACCCACAAAGCTGGGTCTTTGTAAAGCTGGCTGCATTGTAGGCGGCTGCATCTAGAGATGGTGTACGGCTTTCTGTAGCTTTGACAGTGTCTCTTTGAAAGTATTTTCCAATTCACTTCACCTGTTCAATATCAATGACAGTCACACAATTCAGACAATAAATGAACAAATCTTTAACGGTCAAATGTTTCAAGTTAGGGAAATGGAAGAGAGTGAGATTAACCTAGCCTAATTGTTTAGACAAAAAAACAAGATGGGGCAACTACACTTATGGCGCTTTTCCACTACACAGTACCAGCTCGCCTTGGCTCGACTCGCCTTTGTTTGGTTTTCCACCGTGTAAAAGTTGTACCTGTACCCGCTTCCAGGTACTTTTTTTCGTACCACCTCCGGCAAGGTTCTAAGCGAGCTGAGGTGATACTAAAATGTGACGTGAAAACACGGCAGACTGCTGACTGGTCAGAGAGAATCGTCACTATTCACTGCGTCATCATTGCACGCGCCAGACGGAGTATCCTGAATAAAAAACAACAACAAAAACATCCAAAAACAGCATACACTCAATTTCCTACATTGTCCTGTGTGTGGGGGTAGCGGGTGTGTGTCGCTTAGAAGTCACGGCAGTTTCCTGCGGCGTCGCTATGACGACCAGGTACTATTGAGGAGGTACTATCTGCAATGGAAAACGGAGCAAAAAGTGAGCCGAGGCGAGGCGAGTTAAGTCGAGTCGAACTGGTACTGGTAATGGAAAAGTGCCAATATTGAACTCACCATCAAGCCATCTGAAGTGTGCCTCCTGCTGAAAATGCTCCTGGCTGACAATGTTGTTAAATGTCTGGCATGCCAGAGCCAGCCTCAGGATTGCAGAGCAGCCGTCTTCTAGAACTACGAAGGACAAGGATCCTCTGGAGAATGTCATCGGGCAACTGTAGATATGAAACATGATTTAATATGGAGTCATTGCAAGCCATTTCATCAACATTAAAGTGAATATGAACACATGCCTGCAAAATGTCAGTGGCCACGGCACCATCCTGTGAAACCCTTTTAATCTTTGCTGGGAGTGTAGGTACCTTCAAAAAGTAAAACATAGAAAAACAGATTGTTTAAGAAACAGCTGCACATTTATACATGCTACTTATACAATCAATATAATACTCACATCTGCACACTCTACAAACATTATAGGCCTACAACATTATATTTAAAAAATCATTACAATTAATACCTGAATAGAAGGGGAGAAAATCACTGATGTTTCCCCACAGTGAAGTATATGTGGAATGTAAAAACGCCCACAGTCTGCAACCAGACCCTTCTCCTTGTCTTGTGTGGACTTTTGTCATTTTCTGTCTTGTGCCATGTTTTGTAGTCCCTTGTTTTTCTTGTTTATTGGTCTCCCCAGGTGTTTCTGATTGGCCACGCCCCCTTGTTATCTTGTTTAGCTTGTTAGTCTCTGTATTTAAACCCTGTGTCTTGTTTGTGGGTTCTTGACTTTGTAATGTTCCTGAGTCCTGTTCCTGAGTCCTGTTCCTGAGTCCTGTTCCTGAGTCCTGTTCCTGAGTCCTGTTCCTGAGTTCTGTTCCTGTCTGTCAAGTTCTGAGTCTGTTTAATTAAAGCTGCTGCATGTGGATCCTGCTTTGTCCTTTGATTCAACCCACAGCGTAACACATATAATCAATTAATCAATGTTTTTCTAGTTTGTAGGGGAGAGTGGGGTAAAGTGAGACATTTTTTACATTTGTTACCCTCTAAGCAAGCTAAAATGATATATCAGTCAAATTTACACATTTCCCATTAATTCAGGATGTTTCCTAGCAATGGAAATTATTAGAATGTATTCAGGATGAAGGGCAGTGAAAATATGATTGTTTTTAAAAAAGTGGTCTTGTGTCTCACTTTACCCCAGCTTAGGGGTAAACTGAGACAGACCAGAGAAATCAAGGGGGTAAAGTGAACCAGCTGGGGGTAAACTGACCCACTTACTTTTTCCACTCTGAAACTTCCATAACAACACATGTTGTAACAGTAAGAATCTTGACAGCTAGCTTGACAACCACACATTCCAGAACTAGTAACAGAATCATGGGGATTGGTCAATTAAGCACAATTTTTTGATGACCCACCGGTGCGCATCCAAGTGAAGGTGCAACGCCCTTGGCGTGCTTAGGGTGAATGGCACACTGGAGGAAATTCCTCCTAAAAAAAATAACTATGTCCAAATTATTGTGATACATTTGGAAAACTAAATGCTGTCAGACCTCCCCTGGCCAGCCCAGGGAGAGTGGCCCGTCCTGAGCCAGATTCGGATTTGTCCGCCACCGCTGGAGCTCCGTTTGGAGCAAAGTCAGTCCTAAAATGGATCTCTGGGTCTTTGTGGAGGAGGGACAATGCTCCGCTCGGACAAGGAACATGGACCAGAGAACCGTGGTGGTCAGACCGGGTGGAGAAACAGCCTGACCCAGGCCAGAGAAAGTGCACTTTGTGCGGGCGAGACTTCCAGTAAATAGGGTCTGGTTTGAACACCCAGTCCCTCGGTGCCAGGGCGTGCACAACAGTGAACGTGAACCATCCTGGGTGAGCTAGGTGTGAAAGACACACGGGAGGATATTCCTCCTTGTAAAAATGTCCAAAAATATCTTGTATTTGAAGAAGAGCTCCATGCTCGCAGACCTCCCGGGCCGGCCCCAGGGAGGGTGGGTCATCTCCGGTCAAAGTAAGATCCGTACACCTGCTGGCGCTCCTGCTGGAGCAACGACGGTCCAAACATGGACGCTCGGGGTGTTGTAGAGGAGGGAGACGACACTCTTATCGGACTAGGTAATGGAAAACAGGCGCCTCCGGGTTGCCTGGGGCCCAGAGGAGTGCACCCTCTCCTTCGGGCCGTCAGGTTTTCTTCCTGGTGTATTGCCTTGGCATGATGGCTTTTCTACTATGTTTATGACATTAAAAATAAAACATATGTCATGTAATATTACATTAAAATATGTTTAAGACTAAACTTAACTTGTGCCTCATGTCTCACTTTACCCCACAGCATTTGTCTCACTTTACCCCACTGCCACATTTTAGAAAAAAACGATCTCTCTTAGCAATTCAGGCTTATCTTCAGCTAGCATCATCACATGGTTTTATATGTTGGTAGTTCAACAACATGTATGACATAAGTTTTTCTACCTGAATCAATTTGCTTTGGCACAACAGTTGATTAAGTTGACAGCAAGAAAATTTACTTTTACATGCAAAAAAAATATTTTTGTGAAAAAAACATGCTTACTACAGCACCATGAGGTCCTCTTCTTCATGGCCAAGGTGAAATGGAAGGGGCTTGAAAACATAATGGTCAAATGACCAAAACTGTGTTCCGTTTCCTAGATATAGGGGGTGTCTCACATTACCCGATGTCTCACATTACCCCGTTCTCCCCTATATGAGTTGTATCAATTTGGGTAGATCTGTCCAAAACAGGGTCGAGGGTACAGTTAAAATCTCCACTGATAATATTAAATCCCTCCAAAGCAGATAAAGTTAAAAATAATTTCTCAAAAAATAATGGGCTGTCATCGTTTGGACCGTAAATATTAATAAGATTTAGCTTTTGTGTCAGAATACTCCCCTGAACAATAACATATCTTCCTGAATGGTCCTGTATAGTTTTTGTAACTTGAAATGGCAATGATCTATGAATGAGGATAACTACGCCCCTTGCATGACTATCTGCAACGATCTGTGTGATTCTTATAGAAAGACTATTTTAGATTTGAGATATTTTACCCTATTCAATATTTGTTTTAGTTTGGCCAATTTTTTCATTCCACGGACATTCCAACTTGTAATTTTAATATCCAGACTGTTTGTTAGTTTTGTTTTCTCCATTAATTATCTAGCATATCTTGAAAAATAAATGGAAGAAGAAAAAAGAGAAAGGAAAAAAAGGAGAAGGAAAAAAAGGATACAAGTGCACACAAACCTCCCCTCACCCTACAGGCACACACCCAAACTCAGAACATCGAACTGTTCGAGTTTTAACCCCGGCACTTCCAACTGAAGTGCCTACCCCCCCTGCCCTTAACCCTCAGGGGACCAAGGTGTTTTTGGGGCCTTTGAGATGTTCTGACATGCTTTGACATTTGTGCTTTTTTCAGTTATTTATAAACATGTTAATGGCAAAGGTGTAAATTCACTCTATATAGCACAAACAGGGCTACCATAATATGCGAGCAACGTGTATGTAGATGTTTGTATTTTTAAGAGAATAATGTTTATGCGTGGTTATTGGAAAAAATTAAAATGAAAGTTGCTGAATTAAGACCACAAAACACATATTAAATATGTGTCTACAAGACTTTTGACTAATGGATGTTGTCCCTTTGAGTTCTAGCTTCAAAATTATGTGAAAATAGTTTTGCTTTATCGTTCACAAAAAAAAATACATTGATTTAAATGGTGTAAAACAGGTTTTGCTTGGAAAGCCAATATGCGAGGGGGAGGAGTAGTTTACACCTTAGATTACAATGTCCCACCCACTCTGCATAATGACTCTGCATAATTAGCCATTCATTCAGGTGTGACACTGACTGAGCCACAATACAAGGACAAAAGATGTATTTAGAAGACTTATATTGACCATTTAAGATTTCGCTTACATCTCTCTTGTAAATATGTTTTGCTATTTTATTAAAAATGTTACAATTACAACAATAATGACAATTTCAACAATATTTCAAGTGTACTCTTTCTTTGTAAAAAAGAAAAAAGATTATAGGCCTACATTTTATCATATGTATTCATTAGTTTGAATATAGCCAACATTGGAACATCTAACATCTTAGTCTATGACTTTATTTTTGACAAATATATATATATATAGATAGAAATATAACGTTAGATATGAGCAGAAATTGCTAAACAAAAGCTTATTTGATGTGGCAGTATATTCTACAGTAGCCTAAAAACTGTACCCAAATCTAGTTAGCAAGTGACTGACTGTAACGTTGTTTTTATGAAATATTAGGGTATATAAATGCTAATTTGCAGTTTAATACGTTGCTTATACAAATATTCCAGTCGATTTTTACTCATCTCAGTAGGCTATAGCAAAGCAGTTTATTCTTTCACACACAGACGCGCGATTCATATTTAGGCTAAACAGTCTTTACAAATATGTACCCTTCATTCATCTCACAGAAAGGCGAGTCATATTATAGAAATGCGATTCATCTTTTTGCGGTTTGCATAGGCCTACACTAACGTTATTCCATAACGTTATTCCACACGTGAGAAAAGAAAACAGCCTACCTCACTCCTCAGCGGAATCTGCTCCTCATATCAGGAGATATTGCTCCTCATATCAGCACTGTTCTGAGGAATCTTTTCTCCATAAGGTAGGCTATATTATGCCTCACTCGATCACGACGCGCTGTGTTTACAGCTGATGGGCGTTTCACAGATCTTCAATAGTTCTCAGAATTTGCGTTTGAATAGCACGCGCTCTCCGGGGAGTGGTCACATTACTGTGAATGAGCTCGTAATGAGCTCGACTGGAGTCGCTCTCTTTTTATACAGATTACAGAAGCTGAGAATATTTGTTTTTTATATAAATGACTTCATTTAACAGATGCGATCTCAAGCTTTATGCCCGTGGGTCTGTTTGCCTGTTTGACTGAATTTTCGCGGAGTTATAGATCATTTTCGAACGCGTTTCAAATGGGAGTTCACTGACAGAGAGAAGGCAGAAATCGCATCATGTTAATTTTTCTTTATTTGTCAAAAAGCAAAACACTTTATTTTTATTGTGAGTATACAGAAAAAAAATAGAAACTGAACAGGATCGATTGATGTATTACACGAAAATGAAAGATCAAAATTAACAGAGCATTTAGTGTTTATTTTCATTGCTAAAAAAAAAAAACGAGCAAAACGTGCGGGCGTGTTTGTGGTCCCCAGAGGGTTAAATGAGAATCTGAGGGACGCTGATCCACAATATTTGAGGCGCAACTAGCCAGAGTACCTTAGCCCAAGATCCCAACAAAACAGTCAGTACCTGTCAACCATGTACATCGAGTTATTTAAACTCACTCCTGCTGTACATCTTGATTGTCCGCCGTTATCCACAGCAGCTTAAACATTTTTACATGTTGGTTTAATACCGTAGATCGCCCCAACTGTAGATTCTACGTTGAATGTGGGATGCTTTTGTAGAACTTTTCAGCTTCTTGCAGCGCTGAGAAGAGATGGATCTTGTCATTGTGTAGCACTCAAAGCTTGCAAGGGTTATGCTGAAATCCACGGAAAGCGTTATCAACAAACAATTTCGTGACTGGATTAAATCCCCATCGAATCCGTACCGTCTCCGCTGAGAGATCCTGTGCTAAGGATATCTTGACCCCGTCATGCGTCATGTCTCGCCGCCTTGATTCATGGTAGACAAATTTCCTTCTCCTGAAACTTTAAGAAGCGGATGAGTATTGCTCTGCTTTGGTTGGGCTTCCCAGATGCGAGTGTGCGATGAACCCACTCCAGGGTGAATGACTTGTCTGGTCCCAGCCATTGTGTCAACCTCTCGCTTATAAATTCAAGGACAGTTTTCTGACCCTCAGCGCCTTCTTGAATACCATAGAGCCGGACGTTCTTCCTTCTGCCCCGGTTCTCCAAGTAATCAGTCTTTGATTCGAGGTAAACGATTCGTTTGATGGCTGAGTCGAGTGCGGCTTCTGTTTTCTCAAGTGTCTTTTCTGCAACGTGTATGTGGCCTTCAGCCTCCTCAATACACGCTGCATTAGAAGAAACATCTCGTTTTACATCCGACACTTTGCTTTCCAACGCGGCTATTGAGTTTGCCATATCAGTCAGACGGGTAATCTATGTTGTCCAATTTCTTTCCGATCTCTGCTCGAAGTGATTTCAGTTTGTTTAAAACTTTGGCTAAGCTATCCATGTGGTTAGCTTCCACTTCACCTGGTGAACTCGACAAAGTTGTTTTTATGTTGCTCTTGCGTGCTCGAGTAAAGATGTCACACTGTTTAGTTGCTAGAGGTTTTGACAGATACTTAACTTGAATATTGGCCGTATTTATAAGAGGTTTTTATATTAAATTGTGCACAGTTTCTCGGAGCCTCTCCGCTAAGCTGCCATCCCGGTCCTTGCCATGTGACTCCCCAAGAGATGTGTTTTTTATTTTTTTACTTACATTTTTATTAATTCTTGACAGAGCAGTTACATGCATCAGCAATAAGTATCATATATGTTACTAGTGTACAGTCTTGAAAAGAAAAAATAATATATTTCAGCATTACATTTTGCATTTCCATGTGGTTTCAGCATCACCATACAACCCTAAGAAAAAGATTCACTTTTGGTGGCAGAGCCGGGACCCATAAACCAGAACCCTAACTTGTTGGACCTTTACATGAATAAAACTTCTGCTGGACCCCATCGTAGACTAAAAACAGATTTCTGAAGTCGTAATGAGTATGTTGACACGTCTGACAAAGTGTTCTATTTACTTCTCTCTCCAGCCAGTGACGTTCGCTTCTGAGCAGTCTAAAGTGGCACTAGTGATGACCTTGCTCTCCGGGCGCGCGGCTCTGTGGGGAACGGCGGTGTGGGAAAATCAACACTCTTGCTGCTCCTTGTTCCAAGCATTCGGGGAGGAGATGAGGCGGGTGTTCGACCGCGCGGTCGCTGGCTGCGAAGCGGCTCGTTAACTCGCCAACCTTCGGCAGAACAACAAGACCGTCTCCAATTACTCCATCGAATGCCAGACGTTAGCGGCCGAGTGCAGATGGAACGAGGAGGCGCAGTGGGACATGTTCCTGCATGGGTTGGCTGACCGTGTTCAGAGGGAGATCTACACCCTGGAGTTAC
The DNA here is from genome assembly GCA_022828995.1 of Vimba vimba. Taxonomy (NCBI): domain Eukaryota; kingdom Metazoa; phylum Chordata; class Actinopteri; order Cypriniformes; family Leuciscidae; genus Vimba; species Vimba vimba. The sequence goes on along the minus strand of CM040821.1, from coordinate 25,840,250 downwards.
CCAAGAGTCCTGATGGACTGATCGAACTGGCCCTACGTGTGGATGCACGTTTGCAGTAGAGGGAAAACCGGTCGCACCAGGCTCCAGTATCTGAGTTCTCGGAGTATCCCGGCTCCAGGAGTGTGAACACGGTCAGCCCTCCGAATGATCCAGAACCCATGCAGGTAGGTCGAGCTCAGCTTTCCCGGGAGGAGAGGGAACGCCGAAGAACAAGGGGTCTGTGTTTATACTGCAGTGAGGCCGGTCACTTCCTTGCTACCTGCCCTTTAAAAGACCAAGCCCGGCAGTAGGACAGAGGCTACTGTCGGGCGGGCTTTCCATGACCAGACCCTTGACCACTACTCTCCTCCCGGTAAGACTGCAGTGGGCAGACCAATCCTACAACTGCCAGACGCTGGTGGATTCGGGAGCAGAGGGAAACCTGATGGACTTTTCGTTGGCCCAGAGACTTCACATTCCCGTCACAGCTTTGGAACACACCATCTCCGTCAACGCACTCAATGGGCAAGAACTCCCGGGTATCACTCACTCCACTGGTCTCATCACTCTCACTACTTCCGGTAATCACACTGAAAAGACCTCGTTCCTCCTCACTCAGTCACCTCTGGTTCCCGTTGTCCTGGGCCACCCGTGGTTGGTTAAACACGGACCCAGGATAGAGTGGGGTCAGAACTCTGTTTCCACCTGGAGTGTTCAATGTTATGCCTCATGTCTCTCGTTCTGTGTTGCAGGAGGAACCAGTGAATCTGTCTAACGTGCCACCGGAGTATCTCGACCTGAAGGAAGTGTTCAGTAAGTCCCGGGCTGCTTCTCTTCCTCCGCATCGTCCCTATTACTGTGCCATAGATTTACTGCCAGGTACGTCTCCGCCTAAGGGCAAGTTATATTCCTGAAAGGGAGGTCATGGAGAAATATATTTCTGATTCTTTGACAACCGGGATCATTCGTCCTTCTTCATCTCCTGCGGGCGCGGGGTTCTTTTTCGTGGGTAAGAAGGATGGCTCCCTGCAGCCTTGCATTGACTACCGAGGGCTGAATAACATTACGGTAAAGAATACCTATCCTTTGCCACTAATGTCTTCAGCCTTCCAAGCACTCGTCAAGGATGTGTTGAGAGACATGGTTGACCAGTTCATATATGTTTACCTGGATGACATATTGATTTTCTCTTCGTCTCTCCAGGAACACGTTCAACATGTCAGACGAGTGCTCCAAAGGTTGCTCGAGAATGGGCTTTTTGTCAAGGCGGAGAAGTGCGCGTTTCATGCACAGTCAGTCCCGTTTTTGGGGTACATCGTCTCGTCCGAGGGAGTGTGCATGGATCCTGACAAGGTTAAGGCTGTGGTTGATTGGCCTATTCCAGATTCCTGTAAGACCCTACAGAGGTTTCTGGGATTCGCCAATTTTTACCGACGTTTTATTCGTAATTTCAGCCAACTAGCTGCTCCTCTGACCGCCTTGACTTCTCCCAGAACGGCGTTCAGGTGGTCTAATGCTGCGGAAGCGGCATTTACCAACCTCAAGAGCCGCTTCGTTTCAGCTCCCATTCTCATAGCCCGATTCCTCACGTCAGTTTGTGGTGGAGGTCGACGTGTCAGAGGTGGGGGTAGGCGCAGTTCTTTCCCAGCGCTCTCCCGCGGACGACAAGATGCACCCTTGCGCGTTTTTTTCTCATCGCTTATTGTCCGTCAAACGTAACTACGATATTGGTAACAGAGAGTTGTTGGCGGTCAAGTTAGCATTGGAGGAATGGCGCCACTGGTTAGAAGGTACAGGGGAACCTTTTATTGTCTGGACCGATCATAAGAACCTTGAGTACATCAGATCCGCCAAACGACTAAACTCCAAGCAGGCTCGGTGGGCACTTTTTTTTCGGTCGTTTTGATTTTTCGCTCTCGTACCGGCCGGGCTCCAAGAACATCAAGCCCGACGCTTTGTCTCTACACTCACATGGGAGGTCGAGTTGAAGGTCCGCACAGCCTTAGAAGGGGTAACGCCTCCGCCCGATTGCCCACCGGGTCTGTTGTTTGTGCCGGAGGAGATCTGGTCCGACATTATCAGGTGGGGTCATGGTTCCAATGTGGCTTGTCATCCAGGAGTCAGTCGTACCAAATTTTTGATCAAGCAACGATTCTGGTGGTCCGCTATGGCTCGTGACGTTTGGGATTTTGTTTTGGCTTGTTCAGTTTGTACTCGCGGTAAGACTTCTAATCGACCCCCAGATGGGTTGCTTCAACCGTTGTCTGTCCCTTCGAGACCCTGGTCCCATATCGCGCTAGATTTCGTCACGGGTCTCCCACCTTCTCGGGGCAACACAGTCATTCTTACTGTGATGGACCGGTTCTCGAAGGCGGCACATTTTATTCCCTAACCCAAATTACCTTCAGCTAAGGAGACAGCGGTTACTGTCATTGATCACGTCTTTCGCATTCATGGCCTCCCGACTGACGTGGTTTCCGACAGAGGGCCCCAATTTATATCCAAATTTTGGAGAGAATTTTGTCGGTTACTGGGGGCGACCGTTAGTTTGTCTTATGGGTTTCACCCCCAGACTAACGGTCAAGCTGAGCGAGCCAACCAAGATTTGGAAAGAGTTTTACGATGTTTGGTATCTCAGATTCCTTCCTCCTGGAGTCAGCTTATCTCTTGGGTAGAGTACGCTCATAACTCGTTACCAGTATCGTCCACGGGCCTCTCTCCGTTTCAGTGTAGTCTAGGTTACCAGCCACCTATTTTTCCTAGTCTGGAATACGAAGTCGCGGTCCCCTCTGCTCACGCTTTCGTCCAGAGGTGTCGCCACACATGGAGAAGAGCCCGTGAGACTCTCCTCCAAGTGGGGGCGTGCACCAAGGCTCAGGCTGATCACCACCGGCTGAAGCCTCCCGTATACGTTGTCAGCCAAAAAGTGTGGCTTTCTTCCAAGAACATTCCTCTTCGCTCCGTTAGAAATAAACTGTCTCCCAAATTCATTGGCCCGTTCCCTGTCACTAAGATCATTAGCCCAGTGGCAGTCCGCCTCAAACTCCCTCCTGTGTACAGGAGAGTTCATTCCGTTTTCCATGCATCTAAAATAAAGCCTGTGTTTCATTCCCACTTTAATCCGCCCGCCCCGGTTCCCCCACCGCCGCGTCTCGTAGATGGGGAACCAACTTATTCGGTTCGTCCTATTCTGGACTCGAGACGGAGGGGACGCGGATTTCAGTACTTGGTGGACTGGGAGGGTTACGGTCCGGAGGAGAGAAGTTGGGTTCCTGCTAGGGACATCCTGGATCACTCCCTTATTGATGATTACAATCTATCTATCTACAGAATGAAATTTCCTTATCACAATATTTGCATAAATTAAAAGTTTATCACAGTATCAAAGTAAGTTACAAAACTTGTGTTGTCCTCTTAACAGGTTTAATAGTCTGGACCGATCATAAGAAAGTGACGTAATCGTCTTGTCAGAAACATGGCTCAAACCATCAATCACGAGCAATATGATTCATATTGAAGGGTATAATCTCTTTAGGACGGATCGTATGGGTAAAGGAGGGGGAGTAGCCATATATGTTAAGGCATCGTTGGAATGTTGTTCCATTGAATCAATAACAAAGCCAAAATTCTTCGAATTATGTGCCATTAATTTAAATCTCCCCAATGGCGCTTTTCTGACTGTGGTGGGATGTTACCGCCCACCCTCGGCTGCAGCTGGAACAACTGCTCTACTGTCTGACTTTTTGCATAAACTGTCAAATGAGTATATTCTCCTAGGAGATCTGAACTGGGACTGGCTATCACCTTCATCAGCGTTAAGAGACATATGTGATGCTTTAAATTTGACGCAACTAGTACAGTCACCTACACGTCTAAATCAAAAAAGAATGGACAAATCAACATTAATTGACGTAATTCTGTCTAATGCTCCACATAAGTATTCGGCTACTGGAGTTTTCTGTAATGATATCAGTGATCACTGTATGGTTGTGTGTGTTAGAAACTGCAAATTGACTAAAACTAAGCCACGGTATATTTTTAAACGAAATTATAAATGTTTTAATGAGCAAGCTTTTCTTCATGAAATCTATCAGAGTGATTTAAATTTAGTTTGTAATATGGATGATGTTGAGCTGGCCTGGAATTATTTCAAAAAGACCTTTTTAGCTATAGTTGAAAAACATGCCCCTATCAGAAGATACAGAGTGAGGGGTAGAGACAATCCTTGGTTTAATGACTCTATTGCAACAGCTATTAGAGAACGGAATAAAGCATGGATTAAAGCAAAAGTAAATAATAATGATAAATGCTGGGTAAATTATAGGGTATTAAGAAACAAATGCACAAGACTAATAAAAAGTACAAAAAGTGAATATTATCTGAATTTATTAAATGAAAACCTTAATGACCCCAAACATTTTTGGAAAGTAATTAAATCTTCTTCGGGAGACGTACCCCCTCCAACTATCCCAGAAGTTATGATAGCAAGTCAGGGTGAAGTAAGGGGTAAACAAAATATAGTAGATACATTCAACAAGCATTTTATTAATGCAGGAATAGATACTCAGTCAACACTCCCAACCAACCCCACAGATAGTGTAACTTCTATCACAAACTTGTCTAATGTAAATTTGAATAATTTTAACTTTACTTCAATATCTGTCTCTGAAGTGCAAAAGGCTCTGTTAGTATACTAACAGAATAGCAGTATAACAATACATTGTGTTTTTAGTGAATTTTTTGTGAAACCTAGGAGTTCAATCCAATCTAAGAGTCCTGCAAAGATTCCCATGTAGGAATAAATACAAGATTAGCTGCTGTAGCTTTGTTTGAATTTGGAACGTCAAAGTTCAGATATTAATTTTAAAGATTACAATTTAAAATTGTAATTTTATCCATTTTACAAAGTGTACACTGTTTTAGGTCTTGTAAATAATACACCACCGGTAATATCTTTCATTGTATAATTTAATCTTTTCATTGTTAATAATAATTGTCAATAAACATCTGATTGTCAAGACCTGACCTGTGTGAGCTACTGTCCTTTAGTCAAGTATCATGCCAAAATGTTATTTTGTAACTTGCTGTCCCAACACTTCTGGAAGGATACAGTTTCTTAAAATATTCTCAGCTTTGGGAATCACATCATCCCAAAAGTCCATATCAGGTACAATTCTTTTAATAAAAATGTCATTAGAGTTCCACACCACAAAGTCACAATACTCAGCATCCACAATGTGAAGCTGTGCCTGGGCTTGGAAGTAGTAAGCATGGCTCCTGTCCAGTGTAACATCATCCCCATCTTTAATGAGGCAGAATCCCTTGTCTCCAGCACACAGGCGTAGATTTCCTTCATCTTCCTTGCAGTGTGGACACTAAAATTCACAGTGAAAACAACATGTACATTTTTTATATATATCAGGGTTCCCACGGGTCCTTGAAATCCTTGAAAGTTTGTGAATCTGACAAAAAAAAAAATCAAGGCCCTGGACAGTTTTTGAAAATAAACGCACATAGATACAGGTCCTTGAAAGTGCTTGAATTTATTTTGTGCAAGAAGTTTTCTGGGAAAAAAAATCCATATTATTCTCTCCGGTCCGCTAATGTGTTATTTCATCAACACTTTGTGGCCTATGCATATTAGCTCGCTTGATTTACCTTAGTTACCCGCATTTACGCATTACGTTAAGTGTTTCCCGTGAGGTACGTTGCGTTGTACATTGACATGGCGTTCACGTGCGCAAAACTGTAACAATGTATCTTAAAAGGTGACACAATGTAACCTTGCTCTTGGAATTCAGCCAGAGACCACTTTCCATACAGGAGAAGCCCTCGTGCTCCAGACTCATCAGCCTCTCGTACTCTCCTCTGGCTTGTGCCTCATGTTTACATCCGTACCTGTAAACAGTACACAAAAACAATCAGCCAAAAATGAAATAGTAATTTAATATTTAGTGTTGATTGTTGAATCAGGAAACTTTGGAGTGGGTCAGTATTTTAGGCAACATTATTACAATTCAGTTGTTTACATATGTACCATTATCCTAACCCCTATACTTAACCCTAACCCTTGCCTAACTAGCCTATGCCTTATGTTTACCCTTGTGGTAGTCTTACCCAAAATATCACCTCTGTCTTATCCTAATTCAATCACTAAATACCTTGTCGCAATTGTGGTGAACTTGTGTGCCTCTGGGTAGCATATGGCCTTAATTAAGCTCTTTGATGGATTCAGAGGGTTAGTTTTAAGAACTTGTTTCAGCTTGGAGGCAGTTATTCGTCCAGCTCTTTGTCGAAACCAGATCCTGGATGCACCCTGCCTTTGAGTTGCCTTTTCTACAGCCTGGACCTGAGAGGGGGTTAGCTCTTCTAGCTGGAAATCCTGGCATAGCTCTCCAAGCTCTTTGGGGGGTAGCTGCAGAGTCTCTGGTGTTCTGTACTCAAGAACAGTTTTAGACAGCAAACAAGATTTGGGGACAAATTCTTTGTGGTAATTCTCCCTAGCCATCAGTGCAGCACTCCTTGGACAGTTTCTGCTTAAGGACTCAAAAAACCTAGCATACATTTCTGACCCTTTCTTCACTATTGGACATTGAACTGGGTTCACAACCTTAGGATGTTCAGTTGATTTGCTGAGGAGAAGTCTATAAGAGTTACAGGAGCAGCAGTAATCTGGAAAAAATTAAAAGCATGAAGAACAAAGTACTGCCCTATTACTGTAAATGACAAAAATAACTGAAAATGTTTAACACATCCATCATATTGTCCATAATATTTAAGATATGACATTGCAACTACAATTTGTGTTGTTTGTATTGTATTGGTTGCAGTGTTAGATCATACTTTCCCTGTGTTACCCACACAAGCGTGTTTTAGGAATTGACAGTCGCTGTTGTCAGAGTATTGTGTATGTGACTTTAAGTGTATGGTGTATGCTGAGAACAGTGGTGTATGCTGAGCACTTGTGTACTTGAACCTCTGTTCATTATTGTTTTCGTTATTAAATTAAAGAAAGAGTCATCGTCTGCCTCCTTCCTTGACAGCTGTCATTTCCCTTAGTAAAGTAGGGTACAAAACAAAATAAATGTTATGTATAGTACATTTGAATACCTTTTTTACATGTGATGGCATCAGCCATTTGCACTTTTCCGTTGTGCAGGAGGCTGTATCTCGCATCTTAACACCAGCTTCAATGGAAAAAAGAACTGCCCCTACATGAGAACAGGACTCTGACAAACTGAGAAAAGAATAGAATAGACATTTCTTAATTAACCACAAATTGAACATTGTATTTTGCATGGTTAATCTATAGGTGTGCAGTGCACTGGCGATATGTTTAAAACAATAAATAGAACAAGCAACACTAACAGCTAACAGTTAAGTTATACAAAATACAAACGAAAATAACTTACCCTGCCATGCAATTGCAATGAGCTGTAGTGACTGCAAACCACCTATTGGCCCCAAACTTTGAGAACCGCTGCAGTAGAGGAAGACAGAGGGAAACATGGACTGCGTCCGAAAACTGATAAATGGTGCCTTCCGAGGACGCATCATCAAGGCACATCCGAAGTCAATGTTAGTTTCACTACCTGTCTCCTGAGATACCTTCATCTGATCGATTTTTGAAGGCAGCATAGATGTATCCTTCGCTGCCTTTGATATCCCACAATCCTGTGCTTTCCATTCTGTGACAGTTAAGCTAGAAAAAAAATATGGCGTCTGATAGTTGCGGCTGGTCATCAGTTTGTGTGTAAATGTACATTTTTGATCATTGTTTTCCACTTATGATTCTGCTCATGATCTTGGTTGGCTGATAAGGATTAAGATCAATTTATTTCTGTGTGAATTTTTGAGGGATTATTGGTGGATTCTTTTTCTTCTCTCTTTTTTGATTTTCTCTACTTGCACTGATTTGATCTTGGTTACAAGGGAAACTTTCTTTCAAAGACGGACTAACTCAAACAAAGTTTCTTGCATTCATCATCCTTCCGAAATAACTCATTATCTGAACTATTCTTTAATTTATATTTGATTCAGAGATTTGGTATTTCCTTGTTCCCTTTCTGTTGGTCGCTTCGACGAGTGTCAAAACCGACATATGGAATTCGCTCTTGGGAGCCCTAATCACCTCTGAGAATATCAGAAAAGGTTCCTGGATGAGTTTGACACTGCATCACTTGACATTGCGTCGCAAGAGCATCTGATTGCCTATGCATCCCGATTGCCCAGACGAGCAGAGAAAGCATACGCAGTATCGGAGAAAGAGTGCTTGGCCGTAGTCTGGGCGGTAGAGAAGTGGCGACCATACCTTGAAGGTCGACCTTTTGAAGTATTCACCGATCATGCTGCCCTGACATGTATTATCCAGAACTCAAAGTCACAATGTTTTGCTTGACACAATGTTCATTGTAAATGCTTCCAAGACCACTGCACCATTTGTCATCATGCCAGTAGATGTCACTCAAATTGCAATATCACAAAGTAATGACCAAGAAGATCAAGACTTAATTTGAAAAGCAAAGAATTAGATAACACCTGACACTGACACCTGAAAAATGGATTCTTGTTTCGCAGCGTGCTTGATGGTCAGAAAGGACAGAAACTCCAACTGGTCATTCCCTCTATTCATCAGGAAGCATTTATGCAGTACGCCCATGACAACCCACTCAGCAGGCACCTGGGAAAATTAAAAACTCTTCTCAGACTTCTAGAGAGAGTTTACTGGCCAAGTGTCACATTTGTCAAAAGTACAAAACCTCACTGACAAAGTTGTCTAGCAATTTTGCAGAGTACTCCTGTTGTCGAACATGATAGGTGTTGACCTCATGGGTCCTTTCCCCAAAAGTGGGAAACAAAATGAACATCATCTTGTTACTGTCGATTACGGTTCCAAATGGGTTGAATTGTTTCCTTTGTTCAACCAACAAAGGTTTTTGATTTAAAACTTGAACTCTGAGTTGACTTATCTTGAAATGGAAAACTTTTGGAGTTTTCAGTTACAGAACAGCTGAAATGAAGGTAGTCCATATAGGGGGTTCGTGGAAAAACGCCTATACAAATAAGCTGCCATTGGACGCATAATGACTCAGAGGGACCGTAGGGTGAATTGGGATGACAAATGCCCATTATTTAATGGGCATTCGGGCCTTTTGCGATAACCCCCTTCCCCGCAACTCACTATATACTTGCCCCGGAAAAAGGGGTATTCGGACACCTTTAGGGGGCGACACTGAGCTAAATGTTCAATTCCGGGTTTTTTGGAGTCGACTCTGATTCCCGACTCCTAATGTTGGAGTCGACTCTGATTCCCGACTCCTAATGTTGGAGTCGACTCCATTTTCTTTTAATCAAAATAGGATCAGGATTAAAAAATATAAGATAGCAGTTCTGATCGATTTCAGTCAATCATAAGATGTTTTAGCGCTTATTAGCACATTTAGGTTCTTCACACAAAAGACTCAACGGGACTTGTTCATTGTTGGACCCACTATGGGAATGAAAGTAACAGTGCTGGGGATGTGCTGAATGATACACAGCGGACAATTCAAAAACAGCTTAAGTTGATTTACTTGTGGGTCATTGGAGGTAAGGTATTAAATTTACATTACATAAAGCTTAATTTACATTTGACAGACCACATTTCAAAGAAAATATCCTGATGTAAAAATCAATGGAAGTCTATCGCCTAACCCAACCCCTACATCTAAACCTACCCATCACAGAAACGTGCAAAACTAGATTTAAAAAAATAAATAAAAAATGTTACTGGTCCTCACTAGTTAAAAAGGCTTATAAATGGGCCAAAACAGGTCTTCAATAGTTGCTTATCATAATATTTCACTATGAACACTGTCAAAAACTAAGTTTTAAGGCTAGACAATATAATATATATATAACAGATATAAGTGATCACCTGGATTTAGACCTATACCTATATTGTATTTATATAAAGTGTTCACAGGCAAATTTGCTTTATGTATTTCCCTGGCGTCTAAATCAGGCACATAATATTAATGTCAGGAAACACGATTTCTGGCTGCATGTCAATATCCATGGATCACTGGATCTTTGGTAAGTTGTAAGGAACACTATATCGAGTCCAACCTTTAGTTTAAACTGATAATTGTTTGTTTTACTCGTGTTTTCGCAGTTTCCCCTATTAACTCCAGTCACGCAGCAGCTCTTCTGCCACTCAGTCCAGTTGAGGGAGCGTGTTCCTGCGGGAAAGTGATGTCATTGCATTCCCTCTATTGTTAAACCTGTACATACAGTCACATAGAGAGAGAAAGGAAATCATTGGCCAAAGGTTACTGTCTTGTCATCATGTGCCTTGGCATCATGTGCCTTGGCATCATTCCACCTTTGTAAATTTCTTTTTGTGGATCTTTGTTTTGGTGTCTTTGGTGATCTGTCGGCTGGTCTGTCCCTTCTCTTTAGAACGGGTCATAACAGTTGCCAAGTTTAAGACCCCTCTCACGTGACCACTCAGCAACAACTACACGTCAGCCTATTTTCTAAGAAAAAAAACAAAAAGTGAGTCACTTTTTACTCTTCTATAAACTGTTTAAAAGTTAATATTTTTGGAGACGCAGGGTAGCATTTGAAAACCAACTGTAGGTCTGAGAAACCATGTATTAGACATTTCTGGGGAGGACACTGATGGCTTTTGATGCACAGAGTTGAAGAGAATGACACACACTTTATGTAGAAAATATAAGGATCGTGAGGTCATTGAATTTCTGTAGCACTGAGTTATGTTGCCACACATTGTTACAGCCATCCATTATAAGACCGAAGCAATTCAGTATGTACAATTTGTTGTCATCCAGGAATTTTTACAAAGCATTTGCTATAGTCAGTGAATCACCAGCTACTATATTTATCATTCCTGCAAAGGTGCTAATGATTCGTGGGAGCTTCTTTCTGTAGTATCTGATGATTATGCATAGTTGTTTCTGGTTGTGACATCAGTGCTCTCATCAACAATAAAGTATGGTCCACTTCCTATATCCTCCAGAAGATCTTCATGTGCTACTGGTCCTATCACTGAACGAATTAATGCTGAGAAATTAATTAATTTCGTTCAATGTAAGCTAATACCTTTCTTGGAAATTTCTTCCAGTACACACTTCCTAAATCATCAACAGTTAAAAGGTGCTCGAGGTGCAAGCTGCAACTCTGCCTCCTTCATAGCAACATTAGTTTTTAGAAAGGAACTGCCTGTGTCAAATAATGTTCCGGCATTTGAAAAAAACACGTTTTTATTATACTTCTCAGTTGCAGCATGAGCTAACAGATCATGTGGTGAGCTCTGATTTCACATTTATGATATTTGCAGAACGCTTTTTATCATCATTTGGAACATTATAAAAGTAATCAATAGCTCTGTAATTTTTCCTGCGACTGCATTTTCAAAACCACGACCCTGGCAACTATGATACCAGACACATTCATGTACATTATAGTATTGCATGGTGGCATTACATTAAAATCCCACGCCAACTGCAGATCAAGATAGGAGTGTTAAACAATTATAGGCTACATTACAGTAATTCATGGTAGCATTGCATAAAATGAAGAAGATAACATACATGGAATTTTAGATTCATAAATTTATCTGGACCTCCGCAGGCAATAAAACCAAGGACTGGTCATATTTTGTACGTGGCTCCTTTTTAGATTTTGATGTTATGACTTGATCTGAAGACTTTTCACAGGTCTGGGATCCTTTTAGTTTTAAAAACGTTTCCATTTTAACTAACATACGCGGTCATTGAATGCTATTGCATGTTACTGACAGACACGTGACAGTTCAACTCAAATGAATGAATCAGACGATTTATTCAGTGAGTCATTCAATGAATGGTCTATTGATTCAAACTTCTGATTCTTATGGGGTTTTTAAAACAATTTCTTAAAAAAAATAATTTCTTAAAAAAAAAAAAATTTCTTAAGAGTCGTTCGCTCATTAATCGGATTCGTTTTGTTTCATTCACGGTAATGTAAATTTAGCCGAAGCCAAGTGACTTTGTGCAACCCACCTTTTTTCTCTGCGACCCACAGTTTGAAAACCCCAGATTTACAGAACGTCTCCCCTCTAACTGACTGATGAGAAAGAGAGGCAGGACCTCTTTTCCCAGATGGGGGTACCTGACAACTCAAAGGATGGTGGAAAATGTGAGAGATTTTAACCTTGTCAGAACTTAATTATCAAACACTCAAACAAGTTATTTCCAAGCATTTCTAAGTTATCATATTGATTTGTAATGTACCGTAATTTTATAGGTGCAGGCTCCAAGGATGACCTCTGTGAGAAACATCCTGGATTTGGACATCAGAAGCGGGTCCTGGACGTGTCCTTGTGGCCCTGACCAAGATCCGCCTAATTAATAAAATGAACATCACTAAACTCGACACTCTGCACAACTTTAGAAATATGCAACATACACATTAGAGCAGGGCAACTCTGTCCCTCTGTCCTAAAGAGTCCAAGCACCACCAACACCTGCCTGTAAGTTTCATGTAATCTGGAAGCCTTTGGTTAGATTTTTCAGGTGTGTTTGATTATTTTTGTTGCACAGAAACATTCTGTTACTGTGAAATTATCATGTGCTAATTATTTAATAAAATCAGTAACACACTCTAGTCTATTTTATTCACAATGTAGCACATCCTTATGTGAAATGACAAAATAAAGCAAAAGCATCAAAGATTCATTATCCTAAATGAAATGTGATTTTTTTTTTTGTTGCAATTCAGGTCATGGAGGAAGGACCAGTGGTACTGTAGATGAAATTACAGTTATCGGCCTGTCTGAAGATAACGGAGAAATCTTCATGCTGACTGAACACTTCGGTGTATTTACGGCACCCCTCAGAGAGATTGTGGAAGCTCCTGTGTCAACTTCCCCTTCGTGTGGAGGTTGAACATAGTCAAATATAATAAAAAATAAATAATGTTATTATTATGTTATGTTATATTATTCAAAGTAATTGAATGTAAGTTGTCAATTACAAGTTAACTGTAACGGTCACCAGCTGGAGTGCCCTTGAGAGCCACCAGAGGGCACTCCACATAAGACTATTATCACTCACAAACTACATTTCCCATAACTCACTGCCCGGACTCATCATCACTTATCACTGATCACATTCACCTGTACCTCATTCTCTGATTGCATTCACCTGTGTCTCATCATCCTGTTAGTCTCAGTCTATTTATACCATGTTCATTCATTCACTCACCGCAAGTCTTGTTTAAGTGTTACACTGTATTTCTGAGCATTCTCCTGGTTTTCTTGTCTCTTTGTTTTGGATATCTTGCCCTGTTCCCTGGATTACTCTTGCCTCTGGTCCCTGCCTGTTTTGTTTGTTTGTTTGTTTGTTTGTTTGTTTGTTTGTTTGTTTGTTTGTTTGTTTGTTTGTTTGTTTTGACTGCCTGTCTGTGTATGACTCTTGCCTGTACATTGGATTACGCCTCTGGATTGCCCTCAAATAAAGCTGCTATTGGATCCACCTTCGAGTCTCGGAGCAGTTTGTGACATTAACTGTGTAATTTATAATTAATTTTTGATAGTTTTTACAGTTTAATTGAATAAGAATGTTATAAATTAATTTATAGTTTTTTTAAACCTTTTTTTTTACATTTGTTAATATTTAATAAGTTTATTTATCTAAATTGTTTATGTATTGATATTAACTAGTTGAAGACAAATTGGTTACTCTGTTCCTCTTGATGTTTTGTCATTTAATTTGTTGATTATTTTGATATTTTGCTTTGTAACTTGATATCTATGAACAGAATCTGTGGCATGCTGTCAGTGAGTTACAGGATTTACAGAAAACAACCCTAAATACTGCTGTAATAATATTATATAATAATTAATTACTATTATATTATTAATAACTATAATACACAGGCAAGAGCCCGAATTTGAGGAAGGGGTTACTTACTCTTGGGTCCTTACCAAACATCACACTTGGTACAACACTATGGTCGCCACAATTTGTTTCCACATCCACAAAATTACATATATCAATATGTCAGATAGCATATACACGTTATCGAATACATATGGTCAACAGAGGAGGCAGAAAGATCTGCAAAAGAAGCCCTGCTGTGTCCACCTATGAATTAGACATACCTTAAAAAGATGGTATGTCTGTGGTGTAACACAATCACAGACAGGCTACACGTTTTCCCTACAGGAAAGTACATGCTAGTTTGAGTGAATGCTTAAAAAAGAATAAAGTATCGGTATTAATTTCGGCAAAACTGGTCCTGTATTTACTTGGTATAGGATTGACAACAAATTTTGCAGTACTGCCCACCCCTACCAATTTAGAGGAGATAAAACTCACCATCTGCTCTTAATTACCAGGGGCCGTATTCACAAAGAATTTTAAGGCTAAAAGTAGCTCCTAACTGGCGAATTTAGGAGCAACTCCTAAAAATAATGGGCGTGTCACTCGTAACTTTAGGACTCCAAATTTTTTTGACTAAGAGTAATTCACAAAGCATTTTAGCCCTAAAAGCAGCACCTAAGTCTGGGACAGCTTAAAAGAAGTCGAGAGGACTCCTAACTCACTAAGACCTATTCACAAACCGCTTTTTGTGGCATTTCACATTGCAATGTTTTGAAATGCGTATGCGGCGGCTACAGGAGCTTCCAATCGCGAGGGAACAATTTTGCATTGTAGGCATATGCAATAACGCCACCAACAACAACCAAAACTAGGCTACTCATTGCATGTAAACTAATTGTAACGTTTGATTGTGAATCAAATTAAAATGTTCTTCTCTTTGCAAACGTAGGCAGAGGCATATAGTGACAGATTAATTCAATAATGTTGCAAAGATATTGCATCAATCCATATGTTTTATTAGGCTACTAGGCTATTTGTTTTGCCTTACTCTTTATTCATTTAGGCTGTTTATTCAGTTATTCATCATCTTCCGTCCTTCACACTACTTGTGTAGCGCATGCATTCTCAGACCTGTCACTCATCATCGTAGGGGAGGAGTTTGGAATCATTCCCGCGTTACAATCATCAGCCAATCACGGTGGTCACTTCAGTCGAGCTTGTGCATGAGTAATGACGTCATCCATAGCAACGAAGACTCACTCTTAGTTTAGGAGTTGTCATTTTTCTTTACTAAGAGTAGGTCTGAAAGGCGTTGTGAATAACTTTTAAGAGAAAACTCCTAGCTAAAATCTTTTAGTGCGATTTAGGAGTACTCCTAGTGGTAAGATAAAATGCTTTGTGAATACGGCCCCTGGTCTCTGTTGATATACTTTTAGTTTTATTATTTAACTTGATCCCAGTCGATCAAGACATTCTTAAAGACAGGTTGTATTGTTATTTCGCTAGGAATAAGAAAACTACCGTCTGCAGCCTGCCGGGTACTGTCACTTTTCATTATTGGTGCGCACCACAATCGACCGAATGATTATGTGGTCAAAATCCTTGTCTTTTTACACTATTGTCATGAGTCACGACGCATTGCATCATGCACCTGACCTGCCGGCTGATGATGTATTTATTACATCAAGAAAACACGAATACAAAACACTGCACTTGGATCAATACATTTATTAGCTTTATTTAATAATATATTACCAGAGCTGCGTCCGAAATCGCGTACTATGTGAGTAGGTACTACATTTAAATTAGAACGTACTTCGTGACCTTTAAAAAAGTACGTTCTATATAGTATGAATACGGGTAGTATGAATGGAGTCCGGACATACTACATGCGCCATGTTGTAAATGTCACGTGATATACGCTGTCAACAGAGCATGTCACGTGACATACGCTATCATAACAGCGCGAAAATTTAAAGAGCCCATTCCACTGACTGCACCAACTGCGAGCGATGTTTTTAGTTCTGCTTTCTGCTTTCATCTGAATTTTTACGTCGTTCGAGCTCACAATCCAGAGGAGGCGTCGGTCAGCTACTCGCAGATCACGCCTTCGTCGAGAGCGTGTCTCTCTCTGTATGGTGTCTCTCTCTGTATGTCCTGGACCTGGTAAACCCCTGTGGGTGTAAAATGCCCCACAATGATGGCAATATCCGTAATCCTTGTCCTTATGGGGACAAGGATTTTTTGATCCACATGAGGAAAACAGCGTATAAATTATCTACGTGATGTTTTTTGAAAATGTAAAAATGCAGAAAGTTTTCTGTAAGGGTTGTGTTTACGGGTGGGGCTTGGTCTAGGCCATATCAAATATGAATTATGAACTTGATAAAAAAAAGTGGAAGTCTGCAATGCTTACTAATAGTGAAACAAACGTGTTTGTCAATTTAGGCAATTGTTTTGCTTTGCTGAGTCAGGATGGCAGCTAAAAAAAAGAAAGGTAGACAATAGGAGCTACTTTAAAACAAATACAAGTAAGTAATTTAACATATTTTCTCAATTGCTAAAGTGTAGGGTCATCAACAATTGTAAAAAATAATAATTAGCCATAAATGTTTTCTCTCGCTGTTAATTCCATCAATGTGTTGTTTTGCCAGCTGAGGTGACCGAAACCGTCCTGCTAGGTAGTAGCTCAGGAAGAGAGGCAGGTGGAGAGGCAGGGTCGCAGGTGAGGTCAAGCTATGACATAATGTTGACCAGGGGCGGCTGGCCAATAGAGGGCGCTAGGGCGCCGCCCCCCCATGAGCCAGACCACAGTTTATGAGCCACACTCATTAAATAAATAAGTAAATACATACATAAATCATACATACAAATTGTCAGTATTTGTGTGTTTGAGATATTAAATACACCCAGTATATGTGAAAAATATGATAGAAATTCAAAATATCTGCCTTTTCTACACATCCTCTCCACCTGCGTGCACATCTCATCAGCTCTGGGGCGCTGGGAGAAATCGCCCCAGGAAGGCGGGTCTGTGGAGCAGCTTAGCCAATTGCTGATTTAAGATATACATGTTTGACATAAACTGTAGCCAATCAGCGAGCTCAAATCTAGTCAGCTATGGGCGCTTCTGTTTAGCGCCCCAGGCTGCGTGCGCCCGAGCCGTGCCCATCTCTATCAGACAGCGGTCTATCGGCCTGGCTAGCTGGATGCGGTCATGCTAATGCCTTGTTTTGCTTTCCGTGATTACTTTTTAAAACAACAGCGACAGATCCAACATGGACAGTTACCGAAGTGAGGGACCTGTCTGAGAAAGTAACTAAACTTTTTGAGTTAAATTTCAAATGCAAATGGAAAGTTTGTGCAATTTGTTTGTTTTTGTGTAAGAATGCCTCAGTCTTTTAATAGGGATTGGGCGTCGTGACGTCATACTTGGCGTGGCGGCCATGTTGATGGCCTCGCGAATGTAAACATAACGTTACAGCAAGTGGAACGAGTAGAAGAAGCAGAGTTGGAAGAAAGAAAAAAGATGTTAAAATCCCGAAAAGGATGCGGAATTTACCGTGATACACTAAATAAGGAAGCCAGGGACCGGTATGTGGACAAAATCCGTACTATTAACGGTTTGGATCCATATGAAACAAGACACAAGATGGGGAATTGAGCATGAGGAGACTGCAAGGAGTGCTTATCAGGCCAAACAAGCACCACACCACACTGACCTGAAAATTGAGCTGTCTGGATTCTGCATCAACCCTGGGTTTCCACAAGTAGGCGCTTCACCCGATGGATTGCTTCACTGTATCTGCTGTGGGAAAGGCTGCCTGGAAATAAAGTGTCCATCAAAGCACAAGAATACCACTGTCCAGGAGGCTTGTGATGGTGACAGGGACTTCTGTCTCCAACTTGTGGACAACACATTTCAACTTAAACGAGGCCACAGATACTACACACAGGTGCAGACACAGATCTTTGTGACTGAGTCCAAATACTGCGACTTTGTAGTGTGGACACAGAAAGATCTCGTTGTTGTCCGAGTCATGCCAGATGTCAGGTTCTGGGAGTCATGTCTGCAGAAGGCACAGGAATTTTTCCTGAAGGTTTCCCTCCCTGAGCTCATTTGCCACCACTACACACAAGATGCCTCCACACCGCAGCCCTCAAGAGTTATGGCTGTAAAATCTCGTAACACTTCAACAGTCCCACAAGTAAGAGGGCAAAAGAGAGCGAGGAAGAGGACCACAGAAAATAAAGAGAATATGTGGTGCGTGTGCCAAGGGCCTGAGGAACTGGATGACATGGTTGCGTGTGACAACAAGAACTGTGCAACGCAGTGGTTCCACCTTTCCTGTGTTGGACTTGATGCAACCAGTGCAGCAGGTGACTCCTGGTTCCCCTTCAGGGACTACCGCTGCGTGAAATCGCAGTGGGAACGCCTCCAGCGTAGTGCGTCTGAAGCATGAATGAAATCAGTCAATGGCGAGACGGAACGTAGTAGGCGGGTGACGTCACCGACCAGGAAACTATAAAGCACCCCTGAAACACAAGCGAAACAGCCTTTGTTACTTCAGCATCGATCTGTGTGTGTGTCTGAAATCTGTCTATATATATATATATATTACTGTGAAAAAGAGAAATGATGAGTGAGCAGCAGTTTAAGCAGTGTGCTCCCCCTTGTACTCGATTTATAACGGGTGGGGATTCACATGATTTATGTGTTGCTTGTTTGGGGATGCAGCATGCCCAGTCAGCTCTCGAGGGGGCTGATTGTGTGCATTGCGAGCGTCTGCCTTTGAGAACACTGCGCTCGCGGCGATCGCTCTTCGAGGAGAGCGGTTCGCTGCGTGCTCCCCAGGGCTCGGGTCCCGCTTCTGTCGAGGCAGAGCGGCGGCGCTTGACCTGGGGATCGCAGATGGATCTCACCGCGGGGTTTGAGACGGGCTCCGCCCTATCTCAGCCTTCTCCGGTGAGACCCAGTACCTCTATCCCGGCTCTGGAAGCCCGCGCTGCGGTTACTTCTGCCCAAGAAGAGGTACATGTTGTTCAGGAATTTCAACTATCCAGTTCTGAGGAGCTGGATGTTGAAAATATTGTAACAGATGACACACGTGATTCGTCATTTCAATATAATAATCAAGATGAGCTTATGGAGGTTTTATCTCGTGCTGTTGAAAAGCTCAGCATTGAGTGGCCAGCTGACAGGCAGGAGTCTAAGCCAAAAAGTAAACTCGATAAGAGATGTGCCCTTCTCGCCGGTGCTTGCCGTTTTTCCCGGATCTTCACACTGAGGTGTCGAAGACTTGGGCTAGACCTGTGTCTAGTAGAGTTTACACAAACACTTCAAATGCATATGGTAACATTATGGGAGCTAAGATTTCTGGTTATATGATGATGCCAAAGGCGGAAGAGACGCTCGCGAGTTATCTCTCGCCTGAATCGGCTTCGTCACTCAAAGCACCGGCCCTTCCCACCAGACCTCTCAAAAATACATCTAAGCTGGTGGGGAAGGCATACTCGGCGGCGGGCCAGGCGGCTGCATGTTTGCACACGATGGCGATTATGCAGGCTTATCAGGCTGACCTATTAAAAGAAGCTAGTGAGGGGGGGGGAAATTTCAGCTGACACTATCAAAGAGCTCAGGCAGACAGCTGATCTCACTCTCCGGGCCACCAAGGAGGCCGCAAAATCAATCGGTCGTTCTATGGCAGCCCTGGTGGCCACGGAGAGGCATTTGTGGTTGAGCCAGACTTCCATGAAAGAGAAAGATAATACTCTTCTTTTAGATTCCCCTATTTCGCCTGCTGGTCTCTTTGGTGACGCATTACATTCAGTCACAGAGAGGTTCCAGGAAGAAAAGAAACAGGCGGCAGCTTTTCATAAATTTATTCCCCTCAAAATAAGGGTTCAGAGTGGGGCTGCTGAGCGAGGGCAGTCCCACCTGCCGAGTAGCTCATCGAGGCAGAGAGCGCAGCAGATACAGAGCGTCGCGTGCCCCCCCGCAGAGAGGCTGGAGGGATGAGACGGGGCGCTCTCAGACGAGGTCTTCGCGGGGCAGGGCTGATCTGAGTACAGTCATTGTCGCCAAGTAGGCCGCGTCTAAACGATCCTGACGTCCACAGCGTCAGGATCAAATCTGAGGGTGGCCCCCATCGAGAGAGACCTGTGTACACCTCCCGTAAGGGTGCCTTGTCTCTCTCGCTACCCTCAGGGGTCTGTACTACTAACCCTGCCAGAACAGGGCGTAGTGAGATCCGGCGAGCGTTTTCCCGAGGGTCGCTCGCCCCCTCCTTTGAGGGCTCTGGAGTGCACAGACCAGTTGTTCCCTGCAGGTGCGCCGTTACAGGGCACTGTGTCTGTCACACAGAACATTCAACCAGAGGCCAGCCTCGAGAGGCTGGTTCCCTTAGTAGATTTTCTAGTGGAATGGAAAAATCTTCCCAATGTGTCTCAGTGGGTCCTGCACACAATCGAAGGAGGTTACGCTATACAGTTCAGGTCTCGTCCGCCTCGGTTCAGCGGGGTTCTTCCCACTGTGGTGGGCCCCGAGCAGGCTCTGGTAATGGAACTGGAAGTTATGACTCTTCTTCAAAAAGGAGCTATAGAACGGGTTCCTCCTCCCAGCAGGGAGTCAGGCTATTACAGCCGATACTTCATTGTTCCAAAGAAAGACGGGGGGTTGCGTCCGATTTTAGACCTGCGTCTCTTAAATCGCACTGTGGGAAAACTCAAGTTCAAGATGCTTACTATCAAACAGATCGCGTCACAAATCAGGTCCGAGGACTGGTTCGTCACGATAGATCTAAAGGACGCCTACTTCCATGTGTCTATTCTTCCTCAGCATTGGAAGTTCCTGAGGTTCGCTTTTGGGGGCGAAGCGTACCAGTATCGGGTTCTTCCGTTCGGCCTAGCACTCTCACCCCGAACGTTCACAAAATGTATGGATGCGGCTCTAGTTCCTCTGCGCTTACAGGGGATCTGCATTCTGAATTATATAGACAATTGGTTAATTCTAGCTCAATCGCAGGCTCAGGACATTCGGCATCGAGATGTCGTTCTCGCTCACATCAAGAAATTGGGGTTGAGGCTCAACGCCAAGAAGAGTGTGCTTTCTCCGGTACAGAGATCCACTTTTCTCGGTGTGGTGTGGGATTCGACGACGATGCAGGCGCAGCTTTCCCCTGCTCGGATTGCTTCGATTCTCGCTGCAGTAAATCAGATCAAGCTAGGCCAGTCACTCACTGTAAAACAGTTCCAGAGACTGTTAGGTCTCACGGCAGCAGCGTCCAACGTTATTCCTCTTGGCCTATTGTACATGAGACTGCTTCAGTGGTGGCTCAGAACCAAGGGTTTTTCCCCGAGGGGAAATCCGCTCCGCATGATCGTGTGTTCGCGACGGTGTCTTCGCGCCCTGGTCATGTGGAAGGATCCTCGGTTCTTGTCCCAGGGCCCCGTGCTGGGAGCTCCTTGTCGTCGCGTGATGCTAACGACAGATGCTTCCCTCACGGGCTGGGGGGGCGATCATGAGTGGTCGCCCGGCTCAGGGTCTGTGGCAGGACCATCATCTCTCGTGGCACATAAACTGCTTAGAAATGTTGGCGGTGTTTCAGGCTCTGAAACACTTCCTCCCAGACCTGAGGGGCCACCATGTGCTTGTCCGCTCAGACAACACATCGGTGGTCTCCTACATAAACCATCAGGGGGGTCTGCGGTCGCGTCCATTATGCAAGCTAGCCAGTCAGATCCTATGGTCCCAGGGGAAACTTCTGTCTTTGAGAGCGATTTATCTCCCGGGGTATCTGAATCGAGGGGCAGACATCCTGTCGAGGCAGGGGCCGAGGCCTGGGGGATGGAGACTTCACCCCGAGGTGGTGGAGCTCCTGTGGGAACATTTCGGTCGTGCCGAGGTAGACCTTTTTGCTTCCAGAGGGACATCGCACTGTCCACTGTGGTTCTCTCTCAGCCATCCAGCCCCGCTGGGGTTGGACGCTATGGTACAGGCGTGGCCGAGGTCACGCCTGTATCGCTCTGCTCCCAGGAGTTCTGGAAAGGGTTCGCCGGGACGGAGTCAGCCTACTCCTGATAGCCCCGTTCTGGCCGGCCCGAGTATGGTTCTCGGACCTTGTGTCCCTCCTCGACGGCTCTCCCCTGGAGATTCCGATCAGGAGGGACCTACTCTCTCAGGCGTGTGGGTCGATCCTTCACCCCCGCCCAGAGCTATGGAGACTATGGGCTTGGCCTCTGAGGGGGCTCAGCTCATAGAATCTGGTCTCTCGACTGAGGTCGTTGAGACCATTCTCCAATCCAGAGCTCCCGCTACGAGGAGGTTATATGCCGCGAGGTGGAAACTTTTCACCTCTTGGTGTGGAGAGCGCCATCAGGACCCAGTTAACTGCCCGGTTGGTACAGTGCTGGAGTTCCTGCAGGCCCGTCTCTCCACGGGGCTATCCCACTCCACACTGAAGGTGTACGTGGCGGCCCTGGCTGCTTACCACGCCCCTTTGAGTGGAGTTTCTCTTGGGAGACACCCACTTATATCTCGCTTCCTTCGTGGCACTTTGAGGCTGAGGCCAGCAGTACGCACGAGGGTGCCATCATGGGATTTGGTCATCGTCCTAGAGGGTCTCTCCCTAGCTCCTTTCGAGCCCATTGAAGAGGTTTCCGAGAAGTTCCTTACTCTCAAAACTATTTTCCTGCTTGCTATCTCGTCTCTAAAGAGAGTTGGAGACATTCAAGCACTTTCGGTTGCTCCCTCGTGCCTGGAATTTTCACCTGGCATGGCCAAGGCTTTCCTTTATCCTAGGCCAGGTTATGTTCCTAAAGTTCCAACTACTGTAGACCGGTTATACTGCAGGCTTTCTGTCCTCCTCCGTTTGTGACGTCGGACCAGGAGAAACTTAATTTGCTCTGCCCAGTGCGGGCTCTAGATGCTTATGTCCACAGAGCTGCCCTGTGGAGGAAGTCCAAACAGCTGTTCGTTTGTTTTGGGCAGCCCAACAAGGGGTGCCCGGCATCTAAACGAAGGATGAGCAAGTGGGTGGTTGAGGCCATCTCACTTGCTTACGAGTCGGCCGGTCAGCCTTCACCTTTGGCTGTACGGGCTCACTCCACCCGGAGTATGGCTGCTTCTAGTGCTCTCCTTTCAGGAGCTTCTCTTCAGGACGTTTGTGATGCGGCAGGCTGGTCCTCACCGCACACATTCGTCAGATTTTATAGTCTCGATTTCAGCTCCACTCCTGGGGCGCAAGTTCTTTCGTCGGCCTGTGCGCCTTAATTTCACACGACGGGGGCTTGCTCGCATGGGGACGTGGGTATTGCGTTCCCACTGCGATTTCACGCAGCGGTAGTCCCTGAAGGGGAACGTCCCGGGTTATGTATGTAACCCTAGTTCCCCGAAGGGACGGACGCTGTGTGTCCTGCCATGCTTCCAGCATCCCCGTGGATCGCTTGCTTCAGTAACATCGTAAGCTGTTTCGCTTGTGTTTCAGGGGTGCTTTATAGTTTCCTGGTCGGTGACGTCACCCGCCTACTACGTTCCTTCTCGCCATTGACTGATTTCATTCATGCTTCAGATGGACTATGCTGGAGGCGTTCCCACTGCGATTTCACGCAGCGTCCGTCCCTTCGGGGAACTAGGGTTACATACGTAACCCAGGACGTTTTGTGATGCATGTCTGTAGTCACACAGCTGTCCAAAGACATATATTATATATTATACTGTATATACATATATTATATATTGTATAGATACCTATTTATTTATAGCATGGAAAGAAATGATAAGAAACATGTATTTATTATTATTATTATCACATAAGAAATTGCACTACCTCCATTTTTATTTGTATCCGTTATTGCATTATTATTGTTTACTATATTTATAATTTGCACTACCTCCATTTTCTCTGTGTCCATTGTTGTTATTTTATAGATACCTATTTATTTATAGTATTGAAAGAATTTATAAAAATTGTGTATTTATTGTTATATAAGAAATTGCACTCCATTTTCTGTGTGTCCATTGTTGTTATTTTATAGATACCTATTTATTTATAGTATTGAAAGAATTTATAAAAATTGTGTATTTATTGTTATATAAGAAATTGCACTCCATTTTCTGTGTGTCCATTGTTGTTATTTTATAGATACCTATTTATTTATAGTATTGAAAGAATTTATAAAAATTGTGTATTTATTGTTATATAAGAAATTGCACTCCATTTTCTGTATCCATTTTTTATTTGTAACCTTTTGCCTTGAAGCATTCCTACTGCACTGCAGCGTTCTGTGTTCTCAGGTTGCACTACTTGCAAATAAACACTGAAAAACATCTGATTGTGTGACATTTCTTGCTTTTGCACATCATACTGTTATTGCTTCTTGTTTATAAGACACATGCATTTAAGTGTTTATTGTGAAGATTGTGGGTATGGATGCATGTTACGAACCTCCAGTGGAAAGTCCAGAGGAGGAGGAGGTTGGTGACATTAATTAAACCATTTCGGGTTGAGGGAACAAAGGAGACCAATTTATCAGTAAGTATGGTGTTTATTTACAACATTAATTAACCAAAAGGTACAACAGATACAAAAAGGTAAATCTAAAAAAAACAACAACTACAACACAACTACGAAAAGGAAACAAACACATTAGTATTTACCACCCTCTCTCCACAGACACTTATGGCTGTATTTAATGCACATTTATTTCAGCACAACACTAGGGCTCATGTTGTCAGAGCACAACATACAGACACAATCTTATCGAGGAATGTCATGTCTTCATCCTTGCATGGCAACACCATGTGAACTGGTACTTTATCCGACAAAATAGTGTACTTGTTGCGGACGGTTCCAATCACCCTTTCCACATGAATTCGGAGGTTGGCAATTTTTCTTGTGCTCTCCACATCTCTTGCATCCAGCTGACAGCGTCCTTTTGTGAAAGCAGGGATCTTTACCTCGGCACACATAAGTCCCACACTGTCCTGTATGTCAAAGCCGCGATCAGCCAACACCAAATCCCCAGGTAACAGTTTGTCCAGAATCCCACAGTTATCAGTTATGTGCTTATCACTGACGCGCAATTGAGCCCTGTGGTGTAATACCAATAAGGTACTTCATAGTTGTGTTGTGTTTGTAGTGGGAATATGACTGAGCTTGAGCTTTAAGATTTGATGGTCTCTGTATGAATATTTCAAAACAGTCCAGAATAACGGCAACACCCTTCCCAAAGGCCTCCACAAACTGATGGGGCATAGTTGCATGCAACGCATCTCGCCCTGGCCAGTTAATCAAAGGGCTGGTGCACGCATGCAAAACATTTATGATGTTACTGAAGGTTTTGGATCAAATTACCTCATCTTTTGCGGTCAAAACTGTCTGCATTTAAGCAGCGTGTTGGCTATATGACAGGTCTCGTGCAGATTGCTGCCTCGGTAAATCGTGCTATACTGCCGTTCTCGACAATGTACGTTACCTTTGTAAAAGTAGGGGTTTAAGTTAGCACTTACTAGCATGAAGAACAAATATAGACACAGGCTGTGCATGGAGATCAATATAATTCAAACTCTCTTCGATACAAACACATACCCTGTGTGAGTTCCTGTGTTTAATGTTGATCACATTATATGAAGATCCACACGATTGCAAATGTCACATTGATTTTATACAACAGTTCAACAAACGAAATATTAAGTGATGTTAATTTTCAACACAGCTGTCAGTATTTTTACAATAAAATAATAGCTCCAAGTTACGAAAGCCACAGCAGAACTGCAGCACACAGCAGTGTTTGTGAATGAATCTGCGGCTTTGAACGAATCATTAGAGTCAATGATTCAATGATTAATTCATAAATACCTACAGCCACTTGCTTCATTTCTATGGTGACCGGGAGGGGACATGTTCGGTTCACTTATTTTTGTCGTGGCCACAACATATAAACTCGTGGGAACGTGATATTAAGTCGTGGGAACGTCATAATATCTCGTGGGAACGTCATATTAAGTCGTGGCCACGAGATCATTTTGTTGAGGTAACGACATCATTATGTCGTGGCCACGCGTTGAGGGTGCCACAGCAGCCAATACTGTAACCGTACCATAGACTGGGCTACAGCAGATGGAGATGACAGAAGAAATAACATTTTACTTTAAATTAGGAATGTCATATAAAGATATAGTGCGGTCTTTGGCATTAAGACATGGGTACGTTATAAGTGAGAGACACATGAAGCGCATTCTTAGACTTTGTCGCACGCATATTTAGGGACCGTCTCAAAATTACATGCGACATTGGCATAAACATTTCTAACTTCAATAGCATTTGAAGACAGTGACTTACAGTCATAAAACCAACTGTACACTGTTCACACAGGTCTCATGTATGATGCACACCTTTTAGATTTTTGATATTTATGACAATAAACTGCTAAATCATATGCAAATATTGTAGGCCTATTTCACTACTGCCACATAACTGACACCTAGATGGACAATGTACAGTTGGTTTTATGACTGTAAGTCATTGTCTTCAAATGCTATTGAGCTTTAAATATTGTCATATTCTGTATATTAAAATATTCAAAAATATTAAAGGTGTGCATCATGAGACCTGGGTGAACAATGTACAATTGGTTTTATGACTGTAAGTCATTGTCTTCAAATGCTGTTGAAGTTAGAAACGTTTATGCCAATGTCGCATGTAATTTTGAGACGGTCCCTAAATATGAGTGCGACAAAAAAAGTCTAAGAATGCGCTTATCTTTATAACGTACCCATGTCTTAATGCCAAAGACCGCACTATATCTTTATGACATTCCTAATTTAAAGTAAAATGTTATTTCTTCTGTCATCTCCATCTCTGCTGTAGCCCAGTCTATGCGGTTACAGTATTGGCCGCTGTGGCTCCCTCAACGCGTGGCCACGACAATGATGTCGTTACCTCAACAAAATGATCTCGTGGCCACGAGAAAAATATATCGTTCCCTCAACATATGATCTCGAGGCCACGACTTTGCATCGCGTGGCCACGACATAATGATGTCGTTACCTCAACAAAATGATCTCGTGGCCACAACTTAATATGACGTTCCCACGAGATATTATGACATTCCCACGACTTAATATCACGTTCCCACGAGTTTATATGTTGTGGCCACGACAAAAATAAGTGAACCGAACATGTCCCCTCCCGGTCACCGTACATTTCTGAATGACTCAATGACTCACCACCTACTGGCAGTTTTAATTTAATGTTTAAAAGCATCACTTCGTTTTTACCATCATTGCATATTTATCTATTTAACTTTTTTATTTATTTAAAGCATTATTTATTTTATAAAGGTATTTGTAAAGGTAAAAATGCAGTTGAAAAAAATCTATTTAAGGGGGCAAATATTGTCCCTTACTGAAAAAGGTGTGACTGAAGAGTGGGGGTACGCAGAAGGATATTAAAGCCTCTTGGGGTACAACTCTAAAAAGTTTGAGAACCACTGGGGGTTAAGGAATAGAACAAAATAAACATCAAAGCACAATACACATACCAAGGGCAGAAAGTAGGCCTAATAGCCTACTCCCATGGTTTGAATATTACACAGCCCCACCTAAGATATTTTTCACCAGCCGCCACTGATGTTGACATGTTAGTATAATGAGATTCATTATTGAGACAATTGTTAGGCAGATGATCTGCTGTATAGTTCTTCAATGTGAGTTTGAAATGAGTGCTTTGATTAGGCAGCCACAAGTTGTCTCATTTATATGCATGCATTGTTTAATTTTATCAGGTGACCGAAACCGTCCTGCTAGGTAGTAGCTCAGGAAGAGAGGCAGGTGGAGAGGCAGGGTCACAGGTGAGGTCAAGCTATGTGATGTTGACATGTTAGTATAATGAGATTCATTATTGAGACAATTGTTAGGCAGATGATCTGCTACATAGTTCTTCAATGTGAGTTTGCAATGAGCGCTTTGATTAGGCAGCCACAAGTTATTTCATTTATATGCAGGCATTGTTTCATTTTATCAGGTGACCGAAACCGTCCTGCTAGGTAGTAGCTCAGGAAGAGAGGCAGGGTCACAGGTGAGGCCTAGGCTGGTAACAATGTAATCATAAGAGTAAATGTAGATATTTGTTTTGTATTACATTGAGATTGCACTGGTATATTTAGAGGTTTATTAATCACTCATCATACATGGTTTTAATTATATGGGCATAAAGTGGTTACTAGCCTTATCATAGTGTAGATGTATTTTTCATATGCGGTAGTTGATACAGAGTGGTTAATTGTGTACTGTGGTGTATTTTTAAGGATGCTGATTCATCTGTAGACAGCAATAGACAGAGTAGCTGTGAAAGTGATGACATCAAAGAACAGAGTGACAACAATGAAGAACAGTGTAGAACTGGATATATTCTGGACTTTGACATCAAGCCAAACCAACCTCACCCCAAGAACATTGCAGTTCAAAAGCTGTCAAATAGGTGACTTCCGGTCGCGACATGTTAGGGAGAGGACGCACACGCGGAGGCTCCCAGTTTACTTTTTGTCATAATCTCATTCTAATTCATTCTTTGCTCGAATCTCGACATAACTTTTTAGGCTGTAGTTGCTTTAGCTTATTCCTGCAAAATGAGCAACTCCAAAAGCACAAAATCAGCCAGTAACACGCAGACCCCGGCTACACGTGCAGCTGGAAAGCTAGCATCCTTTTCAGCTAACAACTTTCCAACAATTGAGAAGGCGCCTGCGACACCCGAAGCGGGGGTTATGGACCAACTTTCGGCTGAATTCGCAAAACAGAGAGCCTCGCTCAAGGAGGACGTCTCGTCTCTGATCCAAGACGCCATCAGACCAATTCAAACGTCACTGGATTCGCTACAGACGACAATCAACTCATTCCAGAGCCGTCTTACCTCTGTGGAATCTGTAGCTGGTGATAACTTTGAACGGCTAACGGTGGCGGAGTCTGCCATCAGAATGCTCCAGAGCCAAAATCAGGTGCTTCTAGATCGGTGCGATGACCTGGAAAACCGCTCGCGGAGATCCAATCTTCGTATATTGAACATCCCCGAAGGCTGTGAAGATGGCAAAGATCCCCTAAAGTTCATGGTAGATGTACTGATGCAAGTGATGGGACCCGAAGCCTTCCCTACACCGCCTGAGCTGGAGAGAGCCCATCGGACCCCGACCCCGGCCAAAGATCATCCCCTCGCGCGTTCCTGGTCTGCTTCTCCAGATTCCAGCAGAAGGAAACTGCGCTGCGCTGGGCCCGGAATCATGAGCTCAAGTATCAAGGCGCCATCCTAAGGGTCTATCAGGACCTCAGCGCAGCTCTCGCTAAAAAGAGAGCTGCGTTTAATGGTATAAAGCAAGCCTTGTATCAGAAGATTCCACCTGCTTTACCCGGCCCAACTGCGAGTGATTTGTGGGAACGATGTACTCACTTTTGACTCGCCTGATGAAGCTCAGAAGTTTTTCGACCAGAAGTTCGGTAAAGAGTAGGACTTTACCTCATATGTTGCAGTCTGGTCTGTCTGTACAACCCGACGATGGTTAATTACCCAAACTCAAGGTGTGTATGTTCACCTTATAATGGTAAGCAGCAGTCCGGTACGAATACATAACGATGTTTATGCTAGGCTAATTCATACTATGCTATGCACGAGTTTATACACTTAAATCTTAACGGAGTAAACCATTCGTGCTGGTTTCCAGATGTGTGTACGCGTGCATATAGGTATGTTTGTGCGTGTATCTATGTTTATAATATGTGTTTTCTTACAATAAGGGGAACAGGCTTTGGCCTCTGTGAATGTTCAGTGGTCACTTTTACTGCGTTTCCCAACCTCACCCCCTTTTTTTTTTCTTTTTTTTTGTTGTTGTTGTTATTTCCATTATTATATTATTTTTTTCTTTAATTCACTTGAATGTTGAGAGGATTTATTGTTGAATATTAAAAATAACTGGGAGCCCCCTCAGGCCTAAATATTAAGAGAATGTGCTACCAGAAGCTCTTGGAAATGGTGTTTAGCCTGCAGCTTGCCTCAGGGAGAGGGACAAGTATAGGCCTTGTTCTGGTTTTGTGTTTAGATAAGGTTAAGATTAGGGATAGGGTAAGGGACAACTCCACACTTTTGCAACATAGGATCTTCTTTTTTTTTTTTTTTTTTAACAGAAGTTTCTTTTCCTTTGCATTATATATATATTTTTTAATTAAACATGGTGTATGGTACTGATGCAAGAGGGGCTGCTGTACGTTTCATTAGTTGGAATGTGAAAGGTTTGAATGGGCCTGTTAAAAGAGCCAGGATATTTGAGGGCTTGAGACAAAGAACCATATAAGTCCATATTTTCAATTTTTGAATAATAATTTTTTTTTTAATTTGGACTCTGAATATTATATTACTTTATTTTTTTTACTTGAAGATAGACAACAAAAGCTTCCCAATTCTAATGAGATAAGATTTTTTAGTATCAATCTTAAGTTAGAGTAATTTACATTTCTGGAATGTGGAAGAACAGTATGGGCCCTATCTTGCACCCAGCGCAATTGACTTTGTACACCGACGCATGCATCATTCCTATTTTGCACCCGCGCAAAGCGCGCTTTTTCCTCCACAGAAGCACGTCGCTAAACTAGGGAATGAACTTGCGCTCATTGGGCGGTTCAGCGCAAAAAAGGAGGCGTGTTCCGGCGCAAACGTTCCTTCATGCTATTTTGCAGGTTTAGAAAACAATTGCGCCACTAACCAGGAAAAAATAGTTTAAAGTCAGTGGCGCGTTGCCAGAGCCGCCTTAACCTAATGTTAGGCCCCGGGGCTGAGAGGTTTTGTAGGCCCCCCATCCCCTCGATTTAGAGAGTCTCATTTTAAAAAAGTGTAATATCTAGGAAATCTACATCACAGAATGCATTAATTTCTTTCGAGACCTACAACAGTGAGTTTTTTAATATTGTTTTCAATTTTAATATTGTTATTAACATATCACTGAGCACATAAACACAAGACACTTTATTTAACAACCACACACAGCAACTAAATTTCAACTTTAGAAAATGAGAAGCGATTTTCGCGAGCGACAACCAATAGGAAAGAAGCCTTTCAGTGGAGCTCAGCTCCCGTCACCGTCTCGAGTGCAGGAAGACAGAAGAGTTTGAGGGCGATTTCACTGTTTTATATGTAACTAATCACAAACATGGATATAATAAAATGATGCATGGAAAAGAAACTGTCGACAGTCTCAGTGAGTTTATGCTGGATTTAGTGCGTAAATCATTTTGTTTACAAATTAGACGCTTTGCAGTTGTTATATATACGTTAAAGATTTTATTTTGGATGTGTTCATTGTGATTATATTGGCTGGGTTTGTAAAAGTTTATAAAATTGAAAGGATCATTGCTTGGTGCATTTGGAAACAAAGCTTGTCTATTTCTAAATGTAATCGCGTGCATCGCTGCTGATACTGTCCGTGTGTTGAAAAAAACTTAGATTAAACACACTCGCAACAGACACACCCCAAAGCGGAGACGTAACAGCGTTTCCAGCGGCACTGAGCGGACTTTTGCTGCTGTAGTGGACACGCACCGTCCGCCTCATTCGCGCCGCGGGACCTTTGCATTGGCTTAACATTGAAATCACTCGCGCCAGACGCTCTATTCGCATTTGGTGTGAACGCACCATAACAATAACATTATAGCGACAGCACTACCAACGTCCACAAGCGACTAGCGACATACAGCGACAAAATCTGACAAGTTAAAACAATATGACCTTTTCAGCTCATCATGAACCTGAACATGGGAGGCCCCTGAACTTGGGAGGCCCCTGGGCTTCAGCCCAGGTAAGCCCGTGCATTAATGCGGTCATGCGCGTTGCGCATGTTATTCATATGCTATTTTTAAGGGCGCATGCTTGGCCATAATCAATGAAGCGTGTGCACAACGCGCATACACTTTGATTCTCTCATCTACACAGAAGCAGCAGTTTTCATTTTTGCAAATCATACATTATTACGATAGATAGATAGATAGATAGATAGATAGATAGATAGATAGATAGACAATTTATTATAAAAGCATACATCTAGCTTACACATTTACCCAAATTATCATACGCCTTTTTAACCTAAGTTAATTTGGGTGGGTTTCTCCATCCCCAACCTCCCTGACGAGAGCGTTGCTCTCCTCGGCTGTGAACCGCTCCTGGCGCGCGCCTGGCAAATCCGCCGTTATAATAGGAATCCGCTTTAGAACAAGCGCGCCTGCTCTTAAAGGGAATGTGAGATGACGCTCTGATTGGTTTATTTCACGTTACGCCTAAACCACACATATGAATAATGAAGCTCTTCAGACCAACCCATTTTAGATTTGCGCCTGGCGCAAGAGTCATTTATCCCGCCGGGAAACTAGCAACAGCGCCAAGACCCGCCCACAAAGTCACTTGCGCTTTGCGCTTTGACACTTGCGTTTCAGATCGTTAAAATAGGGCCCTATATGTCCAGTTAATGTGGAATAACAGTATAAGTCCAATTCATCATATCACTTTAAACCACTGGAGCTTTGATTCCTTTATCTTAGTTTTAATAGAGTAACAGAACCTTAAAGAAAAAATTAAGCATTTCTTTCTTTCAATTTCTTTTAATTTTTGCCAACGTAAATCACAGAACAAAAACAGTATAGGCCTACTTATAGTAAAGAAAATAAACGTCAGTACAAACAATAAACCGTACATACTTACAATAAACAATACATACAAACAATAAACAGTAATAATGGTAAACAATACATATTTACAATACAGACACACAACATCATCATTCCATGCTATGGTTCCATATGCTAGTTTACCATATACGTCTTCCTTTTTTTGGTTCTAAATAAAATAAAATAAAATAAATACCTATATATTCCTATTATACAACATAAGATAAGGCATACAAGATAAGCTACAACTACTTTTATGATTAATTTCACACAATATACACAATATATCCCACCTCACCCTGCACATGACCTACACATACCAGGCTACTCTTCAGATTCTAATGTCCCATAAAATGCTTGGGCCTCTGCTGGCATGTAGGCTAGCATTTTCATAAGGTCACGGTGCTTCTCCTTCTTGACGGGCAGAGGGTCCTCGTAAGCACGAGCATACGTGGTGGAGAACAAGGGAGCTGGAGGTGGTTGATTCTTCCTCTGTTTGGTGATCAGCCAGGTCTTCCATCCCTCGTAGAGGCTATGGCTCCCTTTTGTGTGGACACACCATGAATCAGCAGCTGAAATCATGATTCAACAAGAAATTCAATAAAGATTCTTCCTTCACGCACATATCCCCAACACTGTTAATCTCAGAAAACCAGTTTAGTTTTAGTCTAGTTCTTTAGTTCTTTAGTTTTTTACCTGTCACTTTCAACCACATCATGGATGTGATTAGGAAGCCAGGTGGATGCTTTAATGTTGCATCAGGGAGCTGCCTGAAGTCCGCACATTTCATCTCAATTACTTTAAATGGATGCTGCTGCCTGGCTCCACGGATCATCTCGGCGACATCGCTGGGGGTGTAGAGTGTGGACACCTTACGCCTCTTGTCCAGCGTGGCAAATGAACGGTCACAGGGAAGGAAGGAGTGACCAGACACCATGAACTTCTGCTCTATCTGACTGAAGTACCCTCTAGATACAAGCAGGGCCATGAGGTTTAGGACTCGCCAGTTGTTGTTCTGCCCACAGCATCGGTCACTATAGATGATGAGCTTCCGTTCCTTTGCCTGGACTAGGGGTGCGAAAGATGTTTCTGCCCACTTCAAAAGCTTGCCACCTCGATGGAACCTCTGTGAGCGATGCCCTCATGCCAGAGGCACATTGTAGGAGGATCGTCAGTGCCCATCTCCTGGATACAGAGGTTGTAGTTGGCCAGCTGCCGTTGATAGTACACGTTGGAGTGTGTCAGGTTTGGAGTGAACACTACCCCCCTGCATGTCAATACAAATGACATGGCAGTCATCATTGGCTTTGTACGCTTTTTCAGCTTTCCGGTGGTGAAGCTCACTCTCGGCTCTGATCTTCAACCTTTCTCCATCTGTTGTAGCAGCAACTAATTTTGAGAACAGGGCGTCACATTTTGCACAAGTATCAATTCTTGGCTGCCCAAAACTGAGGTTTTGCTGCTTGAAGAGGTCCCTATAGAGCCAGAACTTTGCAGTGGATGCTGGATTGTTTTCCTTGTACAGGCGGAACATGCGGAGCAGGTTTAAATCAGGGCTCAGGTACTCCCTCTCCACATCTCCCTTCATCCGTGAGTAGTGGTTCGGTTGGCGTGGGAAGCTCAGGATGTGCTCTCTTTTCCCCTCTCTCACTGCAGGATGAATGCTATGAGGCCTAAAAAATAAACACCACAACTCATGAACAAGGGAAATATAATAAACTATGCTGGTCTGTTTTGCACAATTGCATTGTTTCTGTGACAATAAATGTATAATTCTAAACTATAGGATTTTGTTTTTCACATACAGTCATTAAAGGGATACTTCAGGATTTAGCATTAAGCTTTGTATCAGTAGAAAACCAGTAGTATTTTCAAATTACCATGCTTTCCACCCTCATATCCCCCTGAGATGAGAGATTTATGTATTTTTTGTCTGGAAAAAATCCTCAGATGATGCAAAAATCATCATTGTTTACATGCACCCCTTTTGTTTCAATCTAACTGAATTCATTCCGATTGGTGAATCTGAATGTAGTGTTTACATGAACGCTAAACGTGATTGATTGATGTGTGCGTTTTAGCATTGCTAAGAAAATTCCCGCTCCTCCGTGAGAGATAGCTTACGAGACCGGTGCGTCTCACAGGTGTCGCTCATCAGTAATCACGCCACCGGCCTCGTGCCGTTCTCC
Source organism: Vimba vimba (assembly GCA_022828995.1). Taxonomy (NCBI): domain Eukaryota; kingdom Metazoa; phylum Chordata; class Actinopteri; order Cypriniformes; family Leuciscidae; genus Vimba; species Vimba vimba. The sequence goes on along the minus strand of CM040821.1, from coordinate 25,805,514 downwards.
CGCGGCCGTCAGCCTCGTCCTGCTCGCCACAATAAACATGATGAATGGCAACTGTAGAACGCAAAAGCCGAATCCTGGACATTTTTGGCCGATCTCGAAATCCCGGGCAGACTCGACATGGAGAAAATAATTTCACATTTATACTACATAAATGACCCATTTTAAATACACATTAATCTTTCCAGAGCTGAAGTATCCCTTTAAGATCCACATGTTGTAATGATACAAAGAATAATCATACATTACATTTGCATAGCTTTTTACCTATAGGGTGGCAAGGCACCCGACGCCCTAATGCCAGCGTCCAGTGCACCATTAAACCAGGGGATGTTGTAGGGCAACTGATGCTGACATTGGTGCAGCTTTAAAAACTAAGAGGATGAGAGCATGAGGTCCTTCAAGATTTTTTTTTTTTTCTTACCTGTTCTTATGTTTTCCTCTGAAGTCCTCTAATGGAGACCTGACTACCTGCTCTGTTCCCTCAGACTGACTGCCTAACTTTTCTTGAATAACCTTTTCAAAGATAAGTAACTTTAAATAAATATGTTATGGACAATGTATCTAATTAAAATCATGCATGTAATAAAAAGTTAACAAACGGAAAAAGCTAGGCTATATAAAACTTGCCTGTAGGCGACTGTTGGTCAGTTCAAAGACTGACATAAATGTGAGCTTACAAACAGCAAGTCTTTGGCCTCCTTGTTGTACATGGTACTTGAAGGTGTACTTCCTCTTAGTAAGCTCAGTGTCAGGCCCACGTGGTCGTCTGCGACTCACCTTGTGCTAGAAGTAAAAAGACATTTACCATAGCGTAGCAGGCTAGCTGCCGTGTAGAGCTGTCAAGTTAAGGTCATTAAGTATGTGAGTAGGCTTTGGTTAGGAGAATGAAAAAGCCATGTGTGTGCCTTTTAGGGCACCAAAGCGCTGTGGTCTTTAATGCACTTGGTGGCCTACTTGATGCCGATCATCCTTCATCTATCCTCACAAAATTTAACATTTACAGTGATCAGGCACATGTGCAGTCTTAGTGAATTGAAGGCATACAGTAGTATACAATTCACTGATTATTTCATGGGCCTACATTGTAATGCATTGCATACTGTTGACATGATATGGTCACAAATTGCTTAAGTTAGCCTGCCTGCTCTAAACCAGAGAGAATGATAGCTTGCTGCCTCTCATAAGAGACAGCATAAAACTCTGTGAAGAGCTGGAGTTTTCTTTGGTCTGTTAGGCTTGAACACTGCCTGAGACACGTCTCCTTGCACACCTTTCCCTTAACAGAAACAAAGTGTCACATTAGCATTTTTTTTTAAGCTATAAAACACTTGAGCTATTAGCAGCTATTAAGGTTACTAGCTAGAATTTACATTTACATTTACATTTAGTCATTTAGCAGACGCTTTTATCCAAAGCGACTTACAAATTAGGACTAGATTGACGATTGATGACTCGCTTAAGTCAAGTCAAGTCATCTTCATTTATATAGCGCTTTTAACAATGGAGATTGTTTCAAAGCAGCTTTACAGAGATTAGCGTATAATTTAAGGTAACAGAGGTTGTTTTGGCTTTATAGCAGAGTTAAGTTTTTTTCCATCTAAAGTTAGTTTTGATTGATTTGCTTCCGTCGCAACGATCATTTGTTATTAAATTAGGGGCCGCTAAGACGACACCATTCCCTCTACACAGACTTTAAACGCGAACCTGTGAGAAACGCTGATGGCGTTCACATGCGCATTTAGAATGGGTTCTATAGTTATGTGCGTTTGAATAGACGCAGATTTGGAATTCCCTACAAGCCAAGCCTAAACAAAGTACTTGTCTTTCCTTATAAATTTTGATAAAGAGTTGTATTTTATTTTGTTGCTTTGGGGTAGGAACGCGAAACGAATTTTCCCGACAACGCCTTATCTGTATAGAGGTAGAGGGATCCTCCATAGGGAGAGACTAGTTGGCACTTCAGCACTGCGTTGTCATCGGGTCCAGGCGAAGGTCCTTTGTCAGATCTGGATACGGCCTGGATCCGGCAGGCTGCAGGAAAACCTCGGGATAAACACAGACACTAAAATTAGCGTAGATGCCATTCTTCTCATGATGTAACGAGTACATCAGGATTTATGGGAAGTGTTCCCGGTTCCGGCTGACCTAATCTATGCAGCCTAACATTAAATTATAGAAGTCTATAATGTATTAAGTGAATGCTAGGTCAAAGAGATGTGTCTTTAATCTGGCTTTGAACTGACAGAGTGTGTCTGCTTCCCGGACAATGGTAGGAAGACTGTTCCAGAGTTTTGGTGCTAAATAGGAAAAGGATCTACCGCCAGCAGTCGATTTTGATATTCTAGGTATTATTAACTGGCCGGAATTTTGACATCGCAATAGACGTGACGGACTATAATGCGTTAAGAGCTCGCTCAAGTACTGCGGAGCTAAACCATTTAGTGCTTTGTAAGTAATCAGCAATATTTTAAAATTTATGCGATGTTTAATAGGGAGCCAATGCAGTTTTGACAGAACTGGGCTAATATGGTCACACTTCCTGGTTCTGGTAAGAACTCGAGCTGCTGCGTTTTGGACCAGCTGTAGTTTGTTTATTAAGCGTGCAGGGCAACCACCCAGTAGAGCATTACAATAATCTAGCCTTGAGGTCATGAACGCATGAACTAATTGTTCCGCATTTGTCAATGAGAGCATATGGCGTAGTTTAGATATATTTTTAAGATGGAAAAATGCAGTTTTACAGATACTAGACACGTGACTTTCAAATGAAAGATTGGTATCAAAGAGCACACCCAGGTTCCTAACCGACGACGAAGACTTAACAGAGCAGCCATCGAGTGTTAGACTGTATTCTAGATTATTACGTGAGGAAGTTTTTTGTCCAATAATTAGAAACTCTGTTTTTTCAGAATTTAGAAGTAGGAAATTACGAGTCATCCAATTTTTTATATCCACTATGCATTCCGTTAATTTTGTGAATTGATAAGTTTCATTAGGTTTTGAAGAAATATACAGCTGAGTATCGTCAGCATAACAGTGAAAGCTAATTCCATGTTTCCTAATGATATCTCCTAATGGTAGCATGTACAGAGTGAACAGCAGCGGTCCTAGTACTGAGCCTTGTGGTACGCCATACTGAACTTGTGATCGATGAGACATCTCATCATTTACTGCTACAAACTGATAACGGTCAGATAAGTATGATTTAAACCATGCTAGTGCATTTCCACTAATGCCAACATAATGTTCTAATCTATTTAAAAGAACGTTGTGGTCAATGGTGTCAAAAGCAGCACTAAGATCGAGTAACACTAATAGCGAGATACAGCCACGATCGGATGATAAGAGCAAATCATTTGTGACTCTAATGAGAGCTGTCTCAGTACTATGGTACGGTCTAAATCCGGACTGGAAATCCTCGCAGATATCATTTCTTTCAAGAAAGGAACACAGTTGTGAGGATACTGCCTTTTCTAATATCTTTGACAGAAAAGGTAGATTCGAGATCGGCCTGTAATTGACTAATTCTGTAGGATCAAGTTGCGTTTTTTTTAACAAGCGGTTTAATCATAGCCAGCTTAAAGGTTTTCGGTGCATATCCTAGTGACAAAGACGAATTAATGATATTAAGAAGAGGATCTAGGACCTCTGGAAGCATCTCTTTCAGTAGCTTAGTCGGTATAGGGTCTAACATACATGTTGTCGATTTAGATGATTTAATGAGTTTAGTAAATTCTTCCTCTCCTATAGCAACGAATGAATCAAATTTTTCCTCAGGGAGACTACAATGCACTGCCTGATGCGATACTGTAGTAGACGGTTGCATAGTTATAATTTTGTCCCTGATATTATCAAACTTATAAGTGAAGAAGTTCATAAAATCATTACTGCTGTGTTAAATTAAAAAAGAGAAAATTAAAGCACCATGGTACAATAATACTACGCATGTTCTAAAGAGAGAAACCCGTAATTTAGAGCATAAATGGAAACAAACTAATTTAGAGGTCTTTAGAATCGCGTGGAAAGACAGTATGTCACGTTATAAAAAGGCCCTAAAAGCGGCCAGGGCTGAGCACCTCCGCAAACTAATAGAAAACAACCAAAACAATCCTAGGTTTTTATTTAACACCGTGGCTAGACTAACAAATAAACAGACGTCACCCGAACAAAATATCCCGTTACAGTTTAGTAGTAATGATTTCATGAACTTCTTCACTGAGAAAATAGAAAACATCAGAACCACAATTGTAAACGTTCAATCCTCAATCGCACCTTATAATTCAGCCTCAATTATCCCCCCGCAAGAACAATTACAGTGCTTTACAACTATAGAACAAAAAGAGTTAAATAAACTTATCACTTCATCTAAAACAACAACATGTTTATTAGATCCTATACCAACTAAACTACTGAAGGAAGTGTTACCTGTAGTGGAAGAGCCTCTCCTCAATATTATTAACTCGTCTTTATCTTTAGGTCATGTTCCAAGAACATTTAAACTAGCAGTTATAAAACCTCTCATTAAGAAACCACAATTAGATCATAATAATCTAGCAAATTATAGACCCATTTCAAATCTACCTTTTATGTCTAAAATACTAGAAAAAGTTGTGTCCACTCAACTGGGCTCTTTCTTGCAAGAAAATGATATCTATGAAAAGTTTCAGTCAGGATTCAGGCCGCATCATAGCACTGAAACTGCGCTCGTTAAAATCACAAATGATTTACTCTTAGCTTCTGACCAAGGCTGTATCTCAATACTAGTTTTACTTGATCTAAGTGCTGCGTTCGATACTATAGATCATACAATACTCTTAGATCGACTACAAAATTATACTGGTGTTCAAGGACAAGCATTAAGCTGGTTTAGATCATACTTATCTGACCGCTACCATTTTGTCTATTTAAATGGAGAAAAATCGATCATAATTCCAGTAAACTATGGAGTGCCGCAGGGATCTGTGTTGGGCCCTCTGTTATTCTCAATATATATGATGCCACTTGGAAATATTATAAGGAAACATGGAATTAGTTTCCATTGTTATGCTGATGACACTCAAATATATATTTCATCACGGCCGGATGAAAACGCTAAATTATCCAAATTGACAGAGTGTGTTAAAGATATAAAAGATTGGATGACGCGTAATTTTCTTTTATTAAATCCAGACAAGACAGAGGTAATACTTATCGGTTCAAAAAAACGCCCACAGAACCTCTCACAATACAACTTTGACATCGTAGGATGTCCTGTTACTTTATCCTCTACAGTAAAAGACCTGGGTGTTATACTCGATTGTAACCTGTCTTTAGAAAATCATATTTCGTATGTTACAAAAACAGCCTTTTTCCACCTTAGAAACATTGCTAAGCTACGTAATATGCTATCAGTTTCTGATGCAGAAAAGTTAGTTCATGCATTCATGACCTCGAGACTAGATTACTGTAATGCTTTATTAGCCGGTTGTCCTGCATCCTCAATAAACAAGCTACAGTTAGTCCAAAATGCAGCTGCTAGAGTTCTTACTAGATCAAGAAAATATGATCATATAACACCGATTTTATCATCACTACATTGGCTACCTATAAAGTTCCGTATTAATTATAAGGTATTGCTACTGACTTATAAAGCCCTAAACGGCTTAGCTCCAGTCTATTTAACGGATCTTCTATCACCCTATAATCGATCGCGCTCTTTAAGATCAATAAATTCAAGGCTTTTGGTCATACCTAGGATATCCAGATCAACCAAAGGAGGGAGAGCATTTTCACATTTGGCTCCAAAACTCTGGAATAGCCTTCCTGATACTGTTCGTTGCTCGGACTCGCTCTCCCAGTTTAAAACTAGATTAAAGACGCATCTTTTCAGCCAGGCATTCATATAATATTGTTAATCTCACAGTTTCAAACTACAATCCGGCCTCTAGTTCATAAATGCCAGAGGAGAACTGGCCCCCGACTGAGCCTGGGTTCTCCCAAGGTTTTTTTTTTCTCCATTAGGTCACCTGATGGAGTTTTAGGACACCATTAGGTCACTTGATGGAGTTTTTTCGGTTCCTTGCCACTGTTGCCTTTGGCTTGCTCAGTTGGGGATATTTTTGGGGATATTTAATTTTATTCTATCAATCAATAAATTCCAATAGAAACAAATTTTGTTGTATTATTTTATTTTAATACTGTGAAGCTGCTTTGATACAATCTGTATTGTGAAAAGCGCTATACAAAATATACTTGAAGTTTTTAAAGCCTCTCTGTAAGTAATCGAGCTCTCCTTCCATGAAATGCGAAATACCTCTAGTTTTGTTTTCTTCCAGTTGCGCTCCATTTTTCTGGCTGCTCTCTTAAGGGCCCGAGTGTGCTCGTTGTACCACGGCGTTGGACTATTTTCTTTAATCTTCTTTAAGCGCAACGGAGCAACTATGTCTAAAGTGCTGGAAAAGAGAGAGTTAAACGTTTCTGTTGTAATATCTAGTTCTTCTAAGCTATCTGGGATGCTGAGATGATGAAACTGATCAGGAAGATTATTAATAAAGCAATCTTTAGTAGCAGAAGTGATAGGTCTCACATATTTGAAACACGGAGTCGGCTTTGCAGCCTTGGCTAAATGCAAATTACACGAGACTAGGTAATGATCTGAGATGTCATCGCTCTGCTGCAGAATTTCAACGGCATCAACATCTATTCCGTGGGATAATATTAGATCTAGAGTATGATTACAACGATGAGTAGGTCCTGACACGTGTTGTCTAACTCCAATTGAATTTACAATGTCTTTAAATGCCAATCCCAATGCATCATTTTCATTATCGATGTGAATATTAAAATCACCAACAATTAGTACTTTATCTGCAGTCAATATTAATTCTGATAGAAAGTCCGCAAATTCTTTGATAAAGTCTGTATGGTGCCCTGGTGGCCTGTATACAGTAGCCAGCACAAATCTCAAACGTGATTTATTGTTTACACTATATATTTTTACATTAAGCACCAATACTTCAAAAGAATTATATTTAAAACTTGATTTCTTAGTGGTTTTGAAACTACTACTATAAATTACAGCAACACCACCCCCTTTGCGTTTCAGACGAGGCTCATGTTTATAACAGTAATCTTGCGGGGTGGACTCATTTAAAGTAATGTAATCATTTGGTTTTAGCCAGGTTTCTGTCAAACACAGCACATCTAGGTTATTATCTGAAATCATATCATTAACAATAAGTGCTTTTGAATTAAGCGATCGAATATTCAGCAACCCAAGCTTTAGCATTTGCTCATCTGTATTATAGCTGTTTTTTATTTGTTGAACATCAATTAAATTTTTAACCTTAGATGGGTTTAAACGTTTTTTGGATTTCCAAGTTCGGGGAACAGACACAGTCTCTATATGATGATAGCTAGGTGAAAGAGGCTCTATGTGATGTGATTTATCTGACCTTGGTGACGCGAGGCCGTTAGCAGACGGTCGGTTTAGCCAGTCTGTCTGCTTCCTGACCTGAGCCACAGATTGTCATGTTTGAGCTCTAAGACTATGAGCCATATTACTAGAGAGAAGAGCAGCACCATCCCAGGAGGGATGGATACCATCTCTTTTCAACAGGTCAGGTTTACCCCAAAAACTTTTCCAATTGTCTATGAATTCTATATTATTAAGCGGACACCACTTAGACAGCCAGCCGTTAAGCGAACACAATCTACTAACTATCTCATCACTCCTGCGAACAGGAAGGGGGCCAGAGCAGATTACAGTCCTTGACATCGTACTTGCAAGTTCACACACCTCTTTAATATTAATTTTGGTGATCTCCGACTGGCGGAGTCGAACATCATTAGTGCCAACATGAATAATGATCTTAGAGAATTTACGATTAGCATTAGCCAGCACTTTTAAATTTGCTTTGATGTCAGGCGCTCTGGCTCCCGGCAAACATGTGACTATGGTGGCTGGTGTCTCTATTTTCACATTCCGTGTAATAGAATCGCCAATAACTAGGACACAATGATTCTCAGTGGGTGTTTCACTGAGCGGGGCAAATCGATTTGTTATGGTAATCGGAACGGAAGAGTGGTTTTTTGATCCGCGACTAGAGCGATCCCTCACTGTCACCCATTTGCCCGAAAGAGTCCACTATACTATGCGCATCCAAAACATCTAAAGTACTAGCACTCTTACTATCCTCAATTAAAGTTTGGATGCGTGTCTCTAATTCTGAAATCTTCTCCGTCAACCTAACTGTCTCCTTACATTTATCACATATAAATCCTATATTGCCGACAGAGAAGGCTATGCTAAACATGTGACATGAAGTGCAGGTGACAATAACAGGACAAGACATTACTCACCGTGTTTGTTGACTGATTCGTACTCACCTGAGCTTTTTATGAACTCAAAGGCGCGGGCGCGCGAGAGAAAAATAAATAAATAAAGATAGCTGAGCGCACGGGTGGCGCGTTAACAGGCTAGCGAATTACTAGCGTGTTGTGCTAGTAGTACTAGTAAAAGAAGCTAGCGATGTCAGGTTAATCTGAGATGTTGGGTAAAATGTAGTAGTATAAACAACTAGAAATGGTAGTAAATGATGGTTCAAAACAAAGAAATACAAGGCTAAGACGGAGCTTACAGCACCGAAGCAAACAAACACACTCACAGCAGGCAGCGAGGCTTAAGTCATCATGAAGAGGCAAAAGCAAAAACAACGCAAGAAGTGCTCAAAAATACGAAGTTCAGGCATTATTCAGAGTAGCATAAGCCCGATAAGTGAGGTTTTAGAGGGAAAGGGGGGAGGATTTTATTTTATTTGTATTTTTTTTTAATTTATGCGCTTAAGTGCTCACGGAAGAGATGGGTTTTCAGCTGTCTTTTGAAGGTTGTCAGGGATTCTGCATTCCGGATGAGGGTGGGGAGAGCGTTCCACCAGCATGGAACTGTGAATGAGAATGTTCTGGAAAGTGATTTTGTGGCTCTCTGTGATGGAACCACGAGACGTCACTCGTTGACCGATCGTAGGCTTCTGGTAGGGATGTAGGCTCGTAGTAGTGAGTAAAAGTAGGAGGGAGCTGAGCCTGTGATAGATCTGTAAGCAAGCGTCAATGCCTTGAACTTGATGCGAGCAGCGAGAGGTAGCCAGTGCAGAGAGATGAACAGAGGAGTGACGTGGGCCCTCTTGGGCTCGTTGAAGACAAGACGAGCTGCAGCGTTCTGGATCATCTGTAGAGGTTTGGTTGCACATGATGGAAGTCCAGCCAGAAGAGCATTGCAGTAGTCAAGCCTAGAAATGACCAGGGCCTGGACGAGAAGTTGTGTTGCATGCTCAGTTAGGAAAGGCCTGATCTTCCTGATGTTGTGCAGTGCAAACCTGCATGATCGAGCTATCTTTGAAATGTGATCTGTGAAGGTCAGCTGGTCATCAAACGTTACTCCAAGATTTCTGACCGACCTTGATGGGGTGATTGATGATTAATCTAGCTGGATAGTGAAGTCGTGCTGTAGAGACGGATTGGCAGGGAGGACGAGAAGCTCAGTCTTTGCCAGGTTGAGCTGCAGGTGATGTTCCTTCATCCATGTCGAGATGTCCGCCAGACAGCTTGTTCACTGAACAAGCTTACACAATCTAACAGATTATATAATATATATATAAATATATAACAAATTTATATAATATATATATAAATATATAACAGCTTACACAATCAATGCATTTTTTGTATTATTACCTTTTTTTAATTTATTTTTTATTATTTATTAAATAACAAGTAACAAACATAGCATAGCATACAATATTACAAAACAAAGTGTTGCATTAAATGGTAACAGGGGATCCAAAAATTATATCAAAATATTTTAAACACGTCAATGATTTTTTCTTTTTTATTATTATTATTTTTTTTTTTTTACCAATTTCAGTGAAGACATAAAGCAATCAAATTCTACTCTAAACATCTTAAAGATTGGAGATGAATTTACATATGTTTGTTTATATATATAAAATTCTGGCAGCAGTATGTATAACACAAACAATGAATTATAACATTAGCCTACGTGACGCAGCTGGGCTGGTGTTAGAGACGCACCTAAAGCGTTTCGATTCATTTCTCTGTGGTTTTAAGGAGTAGAGAGATGTTTAAAACATCCCCTGAATCCTAATTTTCTCTTCATTTTCTCAGCTTTCATTTCGACCCATTCATGACTTGATCCTTTAAACAGAGTGCGCTATATGAACTGTAGTAGACGACGCCCAGTAGCCTACACACCCCTGACTGTAACCGCTAACTTTAGGTAGATACTTTGTATACGGTTTTTCACTCACCTCTTTTGGTGGACCTTTTCCTCGTTTTTGCTCTCCTCTCCGGTTCACATATGGTTTCCCAGCATCCCTCAAAGACTTCCTTGCTCTGTCCTTCCATTCACTCATGTTCGCTCTCCTTTTTTGCCGAGGTTTTGCCTATTAATGTCCGCAGCGGACATGAAAGAAACCGGCGTCTCCATTTTTTGTTAGTGGACATAAACGTTTTTTCCGCGTGAGACTATTTTAAAATTTAAAATACAGAGTTTTGGTCGCGCGAACACCCCGCCAAAGTAATTCTGTATACAAAGTGGCACACATACATTCAAGTCACATGGTTATCTAAATTTGTTTTTTTTAAAACCTAAATTGGGTCAGGCCAATCACATCGTGTATAGAGTAGGCGGGGCGGGCTTAACATAATGACGACAGAGTTGCGACGTAGGGGTGTAAATCGGACAGTTCATCACGATACGATACGATATCGATTCTCTCAGCCAGCGATACGATATTTTCCGATACTTCAAAAAATTCCACGATACGATTCGATTCGATTCGATTCAGGGCTATATCGATCGATTAATCGATATTTAAATATTATGTTCACACAACCAGTTACGTTTTTATTAACTCACAAATGCAATCAAAATATATAACATGAACATTTAATTAAACTCTTTGAAAATTGCACACCCTCTCCCAATTGGGACATTTATAACAGAAGAGGTCATTTGCAAGTACTCCGTTCTTATTCATTTGCATAAATCATGTTTTTTATTATTATTGTGCATTCCAAATAATATCAATCAAACTGCAGCTGGGTTGATTTGATTAATAATAATAATAATAATAACTTAAAAAATACAGGTAAATTACAAAATTAAAGTTAATTGAAAGTATGCTTTAATATGTTAAAAAAAAAATATATTTTTTTTTTAGCAGAGCAGATACATTCACATTTCATCTTTCTGAGTCAAACAAAACTAAGTAATTGCTATGATAAATAATACAACACTCGGTTAATCTTCATAACGTTAATCTCCTCAGCTGACATAGACGCCCGAAAAACTTTGTTGTTGTGATAACGTACACGCAATACAGAGAGCTTTTCCCTCACCACTAAACGAGCTGCTTTAGTAAGGTTCCGTGAAAATGTTTCAGGTTTTATTTTCCTTTTACGCCCTGAAGAAGATATCACGAGTTCATTGAAATTATCCATCCTCGATCACTTTTAGTCAGCTTTGACAAAACTCCTCTTAGCCAGCGCGTCTTTTCAAAGTGACGTCTGACTTGAATACTGCGCGCTGAGTTGCTAAAACGGACTTACCTTGTTGTGTTCACCAACAAGGGTGCGAGTGCTTGTCTGTTTCTGCTGTAAAACATGAACTCGCGATGCCTTGACAGCGGACAATACCGGCTTTTGTGAAAAAAACTTGTTTAGGGTTCAGTCAGTCTTGTCAGGCGTCTTTTTCAGATGAGGAGATTAACGTTACACACCGGCAGGCGGTTGGTGAGTAAACGAAAATGTGCGCATTGGCGGAAGGATGTTACGTGAGAATGTGGAGAGTGTCAAAATAAAGGTGTATATCGATATTTTAAGTGTGGAATCGATGCATCGTATCGTTAGACGTTATATCGATGCATCGATCCATATCGATGTATCGTTACACCCCTATTGCGACGGTTCCCCCTGCTACTTGAAAACAAAGAATGGCGGCAGCTGGAGAACAGTCTTTCGAATCGGCTTTGGCCGCCACTCTGGAGGACTTGGAGTTAAGTTATATTTTTTACAGTCTATGACTTGGAGTTAAGTTTTTCTTTGAGAAAAGAGCAAAGAACGTGCCGTAGTCATTCTTAAAAAAGGAAGATGTGTTTGTAGTTTTTTTGCTGGCCAGATCTATCAACTAACGTTAGCTCCGCTGTTGGGAAAACGCTCTGGTTTATGAGGCACCGTCTAGGGCTTAAATCAAACTTCATTCACGCACACATATATATGAAACGTTTGCATACACATATACTAAGTAGTACTAACACACGAGACGCGCGGAACTCTCCGCACATACTTATCTGAGTGAGTGAGTGTGTGTGTGTGTTCGCGTCTCAGATGAGTATGTGCGCGGAGAGTTCCGCGCGTCTCGTGTGTGTAGAGTTTGCGTGTGTGTGCGTGAGCGACTTTAGGTGTGACGTTGTGCATTTCATATGTATTAGTTTGAGCATTCAGCAGTATACATGTATGTGTGACTACATAGTATATGTGTATGCAAGCGTTTCATCTATGTGTGCGTGAATGAAGTTTGATTTAAGCCCTAGACGGCGCCTCATACTGGTTGGTTGAAGCGCTGTCCTATTGCGTGCAGAGGGAATTTGAAAGACAGCCGTTTATCCCGCCCCTCGGATTGAGCCGTGTCTATGGAGAGTTGCCAGACCTAACATCTTGATGTAGGTCTGGCTTGCCAGGCTAATGTGATGTGGCATTTCTTCAAGAATCCCACCTACTGGTTAAAGACCAAGTCAAGTATATCGTCTGCGTATAATCGTCTATACGCAGACGATTTATTATTATATGTATCAGACAATGCTCTGGGCACCCCTCATATTACCCATGCTTTGAGGAAATTTGGGGCTCTCTCTGGGTACAAATTGAACTTTAGTAAGAGTGAATGTTATCCTGTTAATGATCTGGCTCTTCAAATACAAGATGATGTTTTACCATTCCAAATGTCTAAAAATGGCTTTAAATATTTGGGCATTAATATTACAAGGGACATGCAGCACCTCTATCAAGAAAACTTCTGTCAGCTCTTTGAAAAAACTAAATGTGGCGAGGGGGGCGTGGTTTTGCTGAGTCTGTAGTGGGAGAGAGAGGACGGAGCAGAGCGGAGCGTAAGTAGGTCAAGTGCAGATGATGAACACCTGTGTCTGATTTCAGTAATTGGCGTGGAGAGACCGGATATAAGCCGGAGAGTGACAGAGAGAGAGAGAGAGAGACGAGCTGGGACCTCGTGAGCTGCTGATCCTGCAAGAGACGTCTAAAAGAGAATTCTGAGTTATTGTTTGTATTGCTGTGCATGTGCATGGTGAACGCGCTCTGTGCGCATATTTCTGTTAATACGAAAAGAGTAAATAAAACGTGTGTCCCAGCTCCAGCCGACCCCTGTCTTCTTCCTTCCTTACTATTAATGAACTGAACCTTATCACAGTGGTGCCGAAACCCGGGAAGGAAGAAGATCGCCGCCGCCATGCAGTCCCCGTCAGGTACACCATTTGCGGACATCATCCAGTCGCTAGCCGGTCTTCATCAGGAGCAACACCAACATCTGCTGGCGATCAAGGAGGAGCAGGACAAACGCTTCGAAGCGCTCCTCCGATCCCAGCATGAAGACCGCAAGCTGTTCCGGAGCTGGGTAGACCGGGAGGCTCGGGCCATCCCCAAGGACAGTACATCTCCTCTGCCGCTCAACAAGATGGGGCCTCATGATGATCCGGAGGCCTTCTTGGATCTATTTGAGAAGTCGGCAGAGGCCCGGGGATGGCCCACCGGAGACTGGCCAATGCGGCTGATCCCCCTGCTGTCAGGAGAAGCGCAGGTAGCCGCACACCAACTGCCAGTCCAAAACCTCCTGGTCTACCAGGACCTCAAGCGTGCCATCCTGCAGCGGGTCGGTCGGACGCCGGAGCAGCATCGCCAGCGGTTCAGGACCCTGACACTGGAAGAGTCCGGCCGACCCTTCGTGATGGCACAGCAGCTCCGGGACTCCTGCCGCAAATGGTTGATGGCCGACATTAGCGACGTCGAGGATGTGATCGATCGTGTGGTACTGGAGCAGTTCGTGGCCAGGCTGCCGAGAAAAACTGTGCAGTGGGTCCAGTGCCACCGCCCGACGTCGCTGAACCAGGCCATCCAGCTGGCGGAGTACCAGATGGTGGCGTGCCCAGGGGTCGGCGACCCTCTACCATCTGCCTCTCTCTCTCTCTCTCTCTCTCCCTCTCCCTCTCCCCTCTCTCTCTCCAAACCTGTTCCCCTTCCCAGGACCCGTGGAGGACTCCCGCCGAAACCAGCGCCCCGGTGGAGAGCTGGTTATCCGACGGAGCCATCAGCGATACCCAGAGTTCCTCCCAGGGGAGGGAGTTCGACCACGGGATTCTTCACCCCGGCCCCTCCATCACCGCTCTCTCCACGCCAATCGCTTGACCCGCTTCCTGCCGCCAGGGCGGCGGTAAAGTCTGGGCCGGCCTGTTGGCGCTGCGGGGACCCAGGACATTTTATTGATCGATGTCCAGTGATGGAGGTGGGGACATTGATCCGGGTCCCCGACGCGCCACAGGCTGCCCTCGATCAAGCTGGCCTATACCAAATACCAGTGAGTATCAAGGGGGGTACCTATCAGGCTCTGGTGGATTCAGGATGTAACCAATCCTCCATACATCAAAGCCTGATTCAACCTAGGGCATTGGATAATAGCCGCGTGGTTAAGGTTCGGTGTGTGCACGGGGAAGTGGTGAGTTATCCTATTTTGCCTGTGGATATTCAATTCAGGGGAGAAAAGCATAGAATAGAGGTGGCAGTTAATCCGCACCTCCGGCATCCGATAATTTTGGGTACTAATTGGCCCTCGTTTAATAAATTATTGGGATATTTATGTTCGGATGCCGCTTGGGAGAAAAGAGAGAAGGGTAGAATAGCGGTTGCACAGTTGGGGGAGGCTGAACCGGAACCTCCGGAGCCTGTTTGAGGGGAACAGAGTGCTCTGGAGCGAAACATCCTCCCTGAGCGTGATGATTTTCCCCTGGAACAGTCACGGGATGAAACGCTGAAAAATGCCTTTGATCAGGTTCGCTCTATCGACGGTCAGCTTCTTCATCCTGAACAACCGCTCTCCTATCCTTATTTTTCAAACCGTCTCATGGCCCGGTTCTTTTGGCCGGGCATTCACGAGAACGTGCGCAGGTGGTGCGCGTCTTGTCGTGAATGTCAGTTGGTGAATCCACCGGCCACCCCAAAAGCACCATTGTGCCCCTTACCATTAATGCAGGTCCCCTTCGAACGAATTGGTATGGACCTCATCGGGCCATTAGAACGGTCAGCACGGGGACACCGCTTTGCATTAGTTCTGGTGGATTATGCAACGCGGTATCCTGAGGCAGTGCCTCTCCGCACTATTTCTGCTAAGAGTGTGGCGAGTGCACTGTTTCAATTAATCTCCCGGGTGGGGATCCGAAAGAAATCCTCACCGATCAGGGCACGGCGTTTATGTCACGTACTATTCGCGAGCTGTACGAATTACTGGGCATTAAATCGATTCGAACAAGTGTCTATCACCCACAGACAGACGGGCTGGTCGAACGGTTTAATCGCACGTTAAAATCCATGATTCGTAAGTTCGTACAGGAGGACGCCAAAAATTGGGATAAGTGGTTAGAACCCCTCTTGTTCGCTGTACGGGAGGTCCCGCAAGCCTCCACGGGGTTTTCCCCCTTCGAGCTTCTCTATGGACGTCAGCCCCGTGGGGTGTTAGATGTCCTTAGAGAGACTTGGGAGGACGGACCTTCTAATAGCAAAAATGAAATTCAATATGTCATGGACCTGAGAACAAAACTCCACACTTTGGGGCGGCTGTCATTGGAGAATTTGTTACAGGCACAAGACAAGCAGAGTCGGTTGTACAACAGGGGGGCTAGACTACGTCAATTCGCACCGGGAGATAAAATACTTGTATTACTCCCTACTTCTAGTTCAAAGTTACTCGCAAAGTGGCAAGAACCCTTTGAGGTTACACGGCGAGTTGGTGATCTCAACTATGAGGTAGTTCGAACGGATAGGGGTGGAGCACATCAAATATATCACCTCAACCTGCTTAAAAAATGGTCGGAGGCGGAGTCAGTGATGCTGGCGACGGTAGTGAGTGGGGAGGAGGATCTCGGTCCAGAAGTGAGTTCAAAATCTCAATCCCTCGCTCTGGCCCCTGGAGGAGACCACCTCTCACCCTCGCAGCTCACTGATATAAAATCTATACAAGCAGATTTTGCTGATGTGTTTTCACCCCTGCCTGGCCGAACGAATCTCATTCAGCACCACGTTGAGACTGAGCCGGGCGTGGTTGTTCGCAGCCGGCCGTATAGATTACCAGAACACAAGAAAAAAGTAGTTCAGAGTGAATTAGAAGCGATGTTAGAAATGGGAGTAATAGAAGAATCCAACAGTGACTGGGCGAGCCCGATAGTTTTAGTGCCTAAAACGGACGGCTCAGTACGGTTCTGTGTGGATTACAGAAAGGTGAATGCTGTGTCGAAATTTGACGCATATCCAATGCCTAGGGTTGACGAATTGCTTGATCGACTCGGCACTGCTCGTTTTTATTCGACACTGGACCTAACTAAGGGTTATTGGCAGATCCCCTTGTCTCCCATGACCAAAGAAAAAATGTCCACAAATTGACAAGACGGCAGCAGTTGCGACCTGTCCGAGACCCAAGACCAAAAAGGAGGTTAGACAGTTCCTGGGGCTGGCAGGTTATTATAGGAGGTTTGTACCTAATTTTTCGGACACTGCCAGCCCGCTGACTGATTTAACTAAAAAGGAAGCACCAGATAGGGTCCAGTGGATGGAGCAGTGTCAGCAGGCTTTCACCCAGATAAAGGCTGCTCTGTGTGGCGGTCCGCTCTTAAATGCTCCTGATTTTTCTCTCCCCTTTATTCTACAGACAGACGCGTCGGACAGGGGGTTGGGCGCTGTCCTGTCCCAGGAGGTGGAGGGTGAAGAGCGGCCGGTGCTGTACATCAGTCAAAGCTCTCTAAGAGAGAGACGATGTACAGCACCATAGAGAAGGAGTGTTTGGCCATCAGATGGGCCGTTCTCACCCTTCGCTATTACCTCCTGGGGCGGGAGTTCACCCTCTGTTCGGACCACGCTCCCCTGCAGTGGCTCCACCGCATGAAGGATACCAACGCGCGGATCACTCGTTGGTATCTAGCTTTACAGCCTTTTAAGTTCTAGGTGATCCACAGGCCGGGTGTACAGATGGCTGTGGCTGACTTTCTCTCCAGGAGGAGGGGGGGGGGAGGCTGCAGACCGGATGGCTCCCCGGCCTGAGTCGGGCGGTGGGGGTATGTGGCGAGGGGGGCGTGGTTTTGCTGAGTCTGTAGCGGGAGAGAGAGGACGGAGCAGAGCGGAGCGTAAGTAGGTCAAGTGCAGATGATGAACACCTGTGTCTGATTTCAGTAATTGGCGTGGAGAGACCGGATATAAGCCGGAGAGTGACAGAGAGAGAGAGAGAGAGACGAGCTGGGACCTCGTGTGCTGCTGATCCTGCAAGAGACGTCTAAAAGAGAATTCTGAGTTATTGTTTGTATTGCTGTGCATGTGCATGGTGAACGCGCTCTGTGCGCATATTTCTGTTAATACGAAAAGAGTAAATAAAACGTGTGTCCCAGCTCCAGCCGACCCCTGTCTTCTTCCTTCCTTACTATTAATGAACTGAACCTTATCACACTAAATTAGACCTAAAGAAATGGAAATCACTTCATCTATCCTTGGCAGGAAAGGTGAACTGTATCAAAATGAATATACTCCCCAAATTTCAGTGTCTATTTCTATTTCAGTGTATCCCACTTTATCTCCCTAAATCTTTTTTTAAGTCCCTCGATAAGGCTTTTATCTCATTTTTATGGGATGGGAAAAAGCCTAGAATACAGTTAGAATTACTACAAAGACCTAAAGACCAAGGTGGCTTAGCTTTTCCAAACCTTTGCTACTATTATTGGGCCGCAAATGTTCAAAAAATCATACATTGGCTACATACGCCTGACATAGACTGGTGTCTCTTTGAGGCTGCATCTTGCACCTCAACATCTCTTAAAGCCCTGGTCAAGTCCAGCTTGCCCGCCCCTATTATGAAATACACTAACAATCCAGTAGTCATAAATTTGGTTTCAACTTAGACAAAACTTTAAATGTGAAAACCTTTTTCATTTAAGTCCCATACACAATAATCACCTTTTCCCCCAGGCAATGCTAGACTCTGAATTCACTCTTTGGCAAAGGCGAGGCATTCTCTATTTTAAAGACTTGTACACAAACTCCATTTTTGCAAACTTTGATGATTTGTCGCACAGATTTAGTCTACCGCGGTCTAGCCTATTTCGTTACTTTCAAATCCGCCACTTCCTTCAGCATCATTTTTCTAACTTTCCATACACACCACCACCCTCAGGCTTAGAGAATTTGTTAGAACCCGCAGTCAATTCCAAAAAAAATATTTCAAGGATATATGGCCTGATAACCAGTCTTAAAAGCACAAATCTTGCAAAGATTAGAGCAGACTGGGTGAATGAGTTAGGGGAGGAACTAGAATTAGAGGAGGACATTTGGGACAACGCTCTACTAAGAGTAAATGACAGCACTTCCTGTGCCAAGTTGAGCTTAATTCAATTCAAAATTCTACACCGTATTCATTACTCAAAAGTGAAATTGGCTAAAATATATCCTAACATAGATGCTAGCTGTGACAGGTGTCGTAACACTCCTGCCAACTTAACCCATATGTTCTGGTTGTGTCCAGCCCTCACGACCTACTGGTCTATGATTTTCAAAACATTGTCAGAGGCTCTTAACATCGACCTCCAACCTAACGCTGCAATGGCCATTTTCGGTATAACAGATAGAAGATACTCTACACTAAGGAAAATTGTTGTTAGTTGTTCTAATAGTTGTTACTATTAGAAAATGTGAGCATTGTTTCTACAATTGTTGCCTTTTGTATTCATGTATATGTACATGCCCTGTATCACTGGTGCTCAATAAAAAATACTTTACAAAAAAAAAAAAAAAAAAAGCTGTCAAATAGGGTCCTCCATTTTCAGGAAAATTGGTACAAGCAGTATCCATGGCTTCACTATAGCCCCACTGTGAAGGGAATTCTCTGTTTTACTGTGTGAAAACATACACAATAAAGAAAAATACACTGTCCAAAAAAGCAGACCCTGCGTTTTCCTCAAAGGGATTTAGTAACTGGAAGAATGCTCTTGTTAGCTTTGAACGCCACCAGAATAGCAAATCGCACCATCATGCAGTCACAGTTAGTGCTCAAGAAGCAAACCCAGTAGATGCACAACTCTCAAGTGCCTGGGCAAAGCAACAAGATAATGCTAGGCACTGCCTGAAAAATATTGTAAGTTCAGTACAGTACCTAGCTAGGCAGGGTCTTGCAATGCGAGGCCATAAGACCCAAGATGGGAATCTATTTCAGCTTTTGAAATTTAAAGCCAAAGATGATGCTAGTCTCTCTAGTTGGCTATCCTGTTGTCATGACTATACCTCTCCTCCAGTGCAAAATGAGATTTTGCAATTGTTAGGAAATTGTATTGTCAGAAGTATTGCAGTCTCTATCCAGTCTCTACCAGTTTTGCAGTACTCACTCATTATAGATGGCACTCAAGATGTCTCAGGAGTAGAGCAAGAATCTATATGATTTAGATATGTGGACCATGGCCTGATACCACAAGAGGTTTTTGTTGGTTTATATGAAGTTCCAGGGACAACTGGAGTGGAAATTGCTAGGGTGGCTGCGGATGTCCTCTTGAGGCTAAATATTCCTATGAGTTGTCTAAGGGGTCAGACATATGATGGTGCAGCCAATATGTCAGGAAGACATTCGGGAGCACAAGCAGAACTTAAAAGACAGCAGCTATTGGCTTTGCATGTGCATTGTGGGTCACACTGTCTTAACTTGATCACACAGTCTGCTTGCCTAGCCAGTCCCGTGATACGTGATGGCTTGCAGTGGGTCCATGATCTAGGGACATTAAGCCACCAGTCTGGGAAATTTAAGGCCTTATTTTCAGCAGTAGCAGCAGGTTCAGAAAGACAGTCGATATCACTCAGACCACTGTGCCCAACCAGGTGGACAGTCCGAGGAAAAGCTATCAGAGCAGTGCTGTCTCAGTATGAGAGTGTTTTATCTAGCTTGGAGGAGATGGCATCAAATGGATCTAACACAGGTGTGAGGGCAAATGGACTACGAGAGAGATTTGAAAAGGGGAAAACTGTGCTTGGACTTTTTTTGGCGTTAGAAGTGATTGATGAGTTAGAGTGTCTGAACAAGTCCCTGCAAAAACGGACAGAAACAATTGCAGAAATGAGAAGGTCAATAGACTGTGTCAGATCTACTCTAAAAGGCAAAAGAAATGAGGACAGCTTTCAGGAGGTTTTTCAGAAAGCAGTGGCAATGGTTGACTCCCTTGGGATTGAGTCTATTCAGATTCCTCACCAAAGACAGCCACCAAAACGTTACACTGGTGGGGCGAGCCAGCACACTCCCAAGTCAGCTGAGGAGTATTATAGAACAGAGTTCAGATTGTGTTGATGCTCAGCTTCAGGACAGGTTCTTCAACCAACCATATCTAGATGTATTGCAGAAGCTAGAGGAAATTCTGCTGACTGGAAAAGTAAATGACATTGTTGATCACTATCCAGAACTGAATAGGGATAATCTAAAAGTCCAATTAGCCATGTTTCGGACTAAAAATACTTTCAAATCAAGTTCTGAAGTGGATAATATCATGAGAGGAATGGCTATTGAAGTGAGAGGCTTGTTTGATCAAGTTGAAACCCTTGTCAGGCTGCTTTTAGTCATCCCAGTCTCATCATCTGAGGCTGAAAGAAGATTCAGTGCTCTCAGGAGACTGAAAACATGGCTCAGATCAACAATGGCACAAGTGAGACTTAACAGTATTGCTGTGTGCCATGTCCACCAGGACAAACTGGACAAAGTTGATGTCAAACAAATATGCCAACAGTTCATTTCTGTTAATGACAGACGTAGACATGTGTTTGGCTACTTTAAATAGTAAGGAACAAGACAGTAGACACAAAGTTAAGTGAAGTTAAGTCTCTGTCAAACTGCCTCCTTGTCATTATTTGTTACCTGTAACATTACAGAATTAATTATTGCATTACACTATAAGCGGAGTAAAGTTAATAAGTCTGTTAAACTGCCTCCTTGTCATTATTTGTTACTTGTAACATTACAGAATTTATTATTGCATTACACGATAAGCGGAGTAAAGTTAATAAGTCTGTCAAACTGCCTCCTTGTCATTATTTGTTATACCTGTAACATTACAGAATTCATTATTGCATTACACTATAAGCGGAGTAAAGTTAATACGTCTGTCAAACTGCCTCCTTGTCATTATTTGTTATACCTGTAACATTACAGAATTCATTAATTAACATATTCAATGTTCAATTAACATAGGATAATGTATTAAGGTTTTTAGTCTACATTGACCTATTCATTTCCTGAATCCTCAGGGGATGTCCCCACCAATCTCAAAATCAAACCTACGCCTCTGGATGACAGATGTTGATTTTTGGCAAGGAAAAAGTAATTTATTTGCTTGTGCTATTACCATCGATGAATAAACATGAATGAAGATAACGTTACATATGTAACTTATGTGTGTGTGTATCTCTATTGATTCATTCATTGATGGTAATAGCACAAGCAGTTTGCCTGTATGCGTGTGTATATGTATGTATATATATATATATATATATATATATATATATATATATATATATATATATATATATATATATATATATATATATAACGTACAGCTTGTGAAATTACCATCAATGAATGAATCAATAGAACCCTTTAATGTTTGTAAACATCGAACGCCTAGGTTGGGTGCGCGCGCAGCATGGGGTCAGAAAAATGGTGCAGCTAATAGACCGGCATATTGTGTCAAGGGTATGCACTGTCTTTTCCATCACAGGAACGGGAACAGAACCATAATAAACTTGTTTTAGCTAATGGCGATTGTCTGCCTGATTAGAGTCCTGCACGGGTTTGGACGGGTGACCTGCAAATTTTGCTCAAACGGGTGAAAAATATCCAACTGTGTCGGGTCGGACACGGGGGAAACACGGGTCTAAACACGGGTTTAAAACAATCACATGCAAACGTAAAAATATATTCATATTTTTAGGAACACGTCTACAAAAATATGCCTGTATTTCAAGTTGATAAAATAATTTTAAATCCACATCAGTTTATTTGCCCACGCGCCACGCCCTACCAGGATCTTTCACTTTTAAAAATGCATCATAACCGCGCTCGCGCGACCTACTTGCAGACGTCAAGATGGATGCTGAGGAGTTGAAGAAAATAATAGCTAGTGGAGATTGTAAAGTTGTCGACAGTCATCAAAAATCAAGTCCAGTGTGTGGGAGAAATTTGGAGTTATCTGAAGAAAATATTGTGAACAACTTATTTGCTACATGCATTTTCGTGTTGGATAGCCGCATATGTGGAACTTTATCGCCGAGGAACCACGCAGAAACTGTGGTAACAAACCAAGCAGTTTTTTTTGTCAAATTTAACACTGTTAAGTATGTGTATTTTTTTAATATAATAAACGGGCAGACTGGGACAATGCTACGATCAAAGATGCTCGTGTTTGTAGTCCCAGACAGCAAGCCAACATTGAATAAACATTGTTTTTCCATCTGAATCATCATTATGGTTGATATTGAATTTTCAATGCAAAATAAATGTTGAATCACCATTACCATATCGATGAAAACCTGATGTTATTATGTTGATGGCAACAATATTGAAACAACATTGATCTATAGTTATCTTTATGATTGATTAAGCATTGATATTTGGTTTACCGGGCGATCGCTGAATGTGTTGAAAAGTCATTGATTTATAGTTGACCGGGAAACGACGCTGTTGTTGAAAAGTCATCGATATATAGTTGACCGGGAAATATGATTGAAAAAGCATCGATATATAGTTGACCGGGAAATATGATTGAAAAACCATCGATTTTTGGTTGACCGGGAGATCAACGGGTGGTATACCAACGCACTGCATCGGACACAGCTCATTTCTGGACCTTAATTGGCACAAGTGTACAGGTAAGCTTGCTTAATGTTCGATATGAATGAATTGTAGCCTACCTAATCAAATACTGTTAGGCTGATCGTTAACATGATGGTTAGTGTAGTAACCGACGCAGTGCTGCACCCAGCTAACAAAAAAAGGTCCCCAGAACGTCCCCTAAATGGCCTGTGCGAACGTCCCCCCGAACGTCCCCATGTGGAGTCCGCTTGATGTCCCGCGGACGTTTGCGAAGACGTCCTCCGAACGTTCAAGAGGACGTTCACGGGACCAACAGCGGTCATTCGGGACATTTAGGGGACTTTTGCTTAATTCATTTTATTTTACTTTTATTTTACTTTTTACCAGAAAACGGCCAAAGAAGACACGTGAGAAATTGTAAGGAACAAAGTACATTTATTTGAAGTGAACAATTGTATCCTAAAGGTGTGTGTGTGTGTGTGTGTGTGTGTGTGTGTGTGTGTGTGTGTGTGTGTGTGTGTACGCGCTCGCGCACGCTGTGTCTGTGTGTGTGTGTGTGTGTGTCTGTTGGTGAGGGGTCTGCATGGTCTGGATCTGGTTGTCAGCTGTGGCCGGGGTTACTCCGATGGAAATTCTTCCTGTTGGCTTCTAACCTGAAATAACGAAATGAGCACAGTAATTAGTATCTGTTTATGTTATCGTTGTGCATTTATGTGAAAATGCAAACATCATGCAGCTTGATCTCTACATATGAGCTCATAATGTAACTCATAAGCTAAGCTTGCATGGCGACTTTGTTACACACGCAACTCAGACATAGGCTACATAATATAGGCCTATACATTAGACCTAATTAAATATACTCTATTCTTGTTTTACTTATGACATCATAAATAGGCTAATATAAGTTAGGCTATCTAATGATATTTATAGATTTTTTTTATTATGATCTTTGATATTATTGGTATAAAGACTTTGTTACAGAACAGCTGTTCTGTAACAGAAAGTCTTTATCTCAATAATATCAAAGGGCATTGATTTCATACATGTCCACTGTAGAGGAGATCAAGACTTAAATCATGTTTATCAGCCATTTTGGGAGACCCAACAAGTGAATATGGAAATAAATTAGGCTATGCACCAATATTCCTATGAAATGTTAGATATTATTATTATTAAAATGTTGCTGATTACACTTCTTTTTTCAAAGAAAAAAGCCCCATCTTATAATCAGCGCGTTATTCAATCACACGTCAGATACAGAGGACAGGGTGTGTTTGTGTGTGCGTGTTCAACTGAGCTTCATTGGTCTGTTACTGCTCGTCAATGTCAGAAATATTTGAGATGACCAATCAAATCAAAGTAGGAGGGCTTTTATATTCACAGACGCTGAGCGCGAATTTTAGCAGGGAGACTCCAAAGTCGACACGTGTTCATGGTCAAGTGCGAGATGAGATGTAAGTAGCCTACCTAAACTAAACATTTCATATTTGACAACTGTTTTATATTATAAATGTTAAACGTTATAACATTTTGAACTGAAAATGGGCCTTTGTAACGTGATTCATGTAATGCAGCCTAATAATTAGTTTACTGTCATTGTGAGGGGACAAGGAACATGAAGCCGTTTTCATCATGTTAGGCAAAAGATTAAAAATTAATGTTTACATATTGAGAATTAATATAGTAAAATTTGTAGCCTTCAGTAAATTAAAAAAGTTCAGCTCTATGCAAATACTGAGAGAAAGATAAGGATTTATGGATAGCATAAGAGGTGATAAGGTATTGACAAATAATCTACTGCTCGCTGACATGGTTTTAAAGCTATTTCTTATCCTTCAAATGTCTTGAAATGCATTTTATATGAAAAATGTAATAGTTGTTTTTTATTGACAAAATATTATAGTTTGTTTTGCAGCCTGTATATTTTTTATTAGATCAGATAACCTTTTAATCTGTCATATGGTCATGTTACAATGTACCTATCTAATGTAATCTACGGTAACCTATTATAACTGCTAGAATTAAATGCTATGCACTTGCCTGAGTTGCTGTTTTTGCACGATCTGGGGCATGTTTCAGGGTCACAGCAATCATTTCCTCCACACTCTGGGTTTTTTGGTGTGGATATGCCTTACTGCAGGCACCTTGATTACATACAGAGATCACAGTTATTAAAACTTGCACTCAGATAGATGTTGAAAGTTCTATTAAAACGCTTCAAACATTACATTTTGTTTTCAAAATGAGTGCTATGAGTCTGAACGCTAAGTACTGAGAACTAACAAATTTTACAATTATACATTTACGATGAACAAACTTATTTACATTCCAAATATTGTGATTTTGGGGATTGGCACATTATTAGTCATTAGTGGCAAGTTTTGAAACTTACGTATGATCACATCATTAATTAGGAGCTGCTGAAATTTAAGCTTTCCCTTTCTCCCTTTGTAGCTGTAATGTTTCCATAAAGAGTTATCTCCAATTTTTTTTAACATTCTCCTTATTCCATCTCCCAAGGTGCCTCCACTCTGAAGACACAGATAACGAATCTACAAACAACAAAAAACAGCAATTGATCACAAGAGTGGATTGTTTAGTATTTAAGGTTAGTAATGTTACTTGTGTTGTGGCACTACCATCTTCTTTCGAAGGTCAGCATCCTTTAGCTTCTCACACAGCTCTTCTAATTCCTCCACAGTCTTACAGGGTTCCTCTAGCACCTCTGTGAGATCAGAGACAGAGGTGCTTGGCTGCCTCATATTCTGCATTCTGACCGCTGACGTGATGTTTTCCTGGATTGCGTCCAGTTTCAGTACGATTCTCCTCTCCAAATTCTCAAATAACTTGTATATTTCTGTTCAGAATTTGTTTTGAAATTAATGACATAACTAACTACAGCAATACAAAAAATTAACATATACGTCTGTTTGGGAGACAATTAATAAAACTGACTGTAAGATAATTATGATGAAATTAAATAGTTACCATCTCGAAGAGATTGTGGATCATTCACACTTCCTAACAAGTTACAAAAACATTATTCAGATTAATATCTGTATCCATGTGTCTAGTTATAAAAAAAACAACAACAAATATATTCACAGAGGCTGAGCGCAAATTTTAGCAGGGAGACTCCAAAATCGACACGTGTTCATGGTCAAGTGCGAGATGAGATGTAAGTAGCCTACCTAAACTAAACATTTCATATTTGACAACTGTTTTATATTATAAATGTTAAACGTTATAACATTTTGAACTGAAAATGGGCCTTTGTAACGTGATTCATGTAATGCAGCCTAATAATTAGTTTACTGTCATTGTGAGGGGACAAGGAACATGAAGCCGTTTTCATCATGTTAGGCAAAAGATTAAAAATTAATGTTTACATATTGAGAATTAATATAGTAAAATTTGTAGCCTTCAGTTAATATTTCTGTTCAGAATTTGTTTTGAAATTAATGACATAACTAACTACAGCAATACAAAAAATTAACATATACGTCTGTTTGGGAGACAATTAATAAAAATGACTGTAAGATAATTATGATGAAATTAAATAGTTACCATCTCGAAGAGATTGTGGATCATTCACACTTCCTAACAAGTTACAAAAACATTATTCAGATTAATATCTGTATCCATGTGTCTAGTTATAAAAAAAAACAAAAAAAAACAACAACAAATATATTCACAGGCGCTGAGCGCGAATTTTAGCAGGGAGACTCCAAAGTCGACACAAAAAAAAACATTTTAATGTACCTTGGTTCTGAAAGTTGGCAGAAATGGACTGATGTGGCTGCAGTTGTGATGAAGGAGATGGAACTTTAAACACATAAAATAAATCATTAGATTAAGAAAAAATGTCTGTAAGACCCATTTTTAATCCAACAGTTGCACTCTTGTACATGCTTGATCTGTAGTTTTTTTCTTTTTCTTTTTATAAGCCATAAAAATGTTATTAGCATATGTGTAAATCATTTGACTATACATTTGAAAACAAGTATACAGTATTATACCACAAATACTGGAATATTCCTTTAATTCAATGGAAGTACAACTATATGACTGAAAACATTTAAATTCACTTACAGCGAGGTGCTTCAGGCAACATAGATCTTTTTGTATGTTTTGTTATAGGTTGTACCTCATCTAACATAAGGAAAAAAACAGTAAGTAGAAAAATAATAATAGAATAAACATATCAAAGTAAATCCGAGTGATTTTACCTTCATCAGGCTCCTCAGCTAAAAAACAACAACAACAGCATTAACAGTCTTTGAAAGTTTTTTTTTTTACATTTCTAAATGTGTAGGCCTTCTTAAATTGAGTAATTTTTGCACAACATAGAAAGGGACTTCTCTGTACTCTTTAGATTATCATCTAACATTATTATAATCAAATATTCAACAGTTAATTTTTTTAACACTCTACTTACACTCAGGTCTAATTGGTGTCGATCTTGACCGTTTTTTGGTTTTCTTTGCTCTCAAGCAGGACATCTCATCTTCAGAATCAAAAACAATAGGGTAAAAAATTTTTTTAAATATAAATTAGAAACAGATGCAAAATGTCTCTGTTCTAAATCCTTTATCATCCCCGCTGTTTAACAATTTAACAATATTTAACAATGGATACAATGACAGTAACATACTGATTTCACCTTGTGATGATTCACTGTCCTCCTGAACTGTAAAACAAAATGATCATTTAAAGAAAATATGTATAGACGACATGCATTTGACTTTCCTTGATCATTTCAACTTCATTTGTTTATTGCTGTGTGTATACTTACAGTGTTGTGTCTGTTGTGCTCTTCTGGGCTGGATTTCTTCTTCTGCAAGAAACAAAGTTAAAACTGAAATTGTCTTCTAATGTGACCAACCTTAGTTTATTTACAGTGTTAGCACAGATCTAATACCTCTGAATCGTCTTGGTGGGATGATCTTTCGTACACTGTTTTCGTCAGAGTCCTCAACATGAGAGGTTTCCAGTGCTTTTTGGACCCGGTATCTTGCCAGGTTGTAACTGTCTGTTCTCAAAATAGCACAACTTTTGCTTAATATACATTATATAAACAATTTATATTTTATGAATGGTTGCCAGTATTTATTGAGCTTGAAGATAGCCTTGTTTTTTATACTTTACCTGTGTCAGAAAATACTCTGACTGCATATTTTGTCCAAAGGTGTTCGTCTCGAATGGCACATTTTTTGACCTTGGTCCCAACATTTGAATTGGGCCAATAGCAAAACAGTACCTTTCAGACAGAAACAAGTATGTTTACTTAATGTTTTCTGTATATAGTTGACTTGTTTTAATGTTTATCATTTATGTATTATAAAAATATATATATATATCATCTAAATCTTACCCCATCGATCCACTCTAGCCATGAGGATGGTGCCACCTCGACCTCATTTTGCTCAATGAAATTGAGTACTACGTAGCGGAGATAAATCTGCAAGTAAAATTCAGATAACTCTGTTAGTTCAGCTTGCAATACACAAATTTAATGTACACAATTACCTATTAATAGACAATTATTGGCTACTTTCTCTAACCTCATGCTTAAATTATGTTTTTCTGATGTTGTTTTTTTGTTGTACTGGAAACATCTAGGTTTTCAAAAGTTAATGGCGCTGGATAGAAGACAGGAGGCAGGAACTCATGGGGCAAATCTTCTAAAGGCAGAGACTCAGGGTGCAAAGCTTCAGGACCCAGACACTCAGGGATGAAGCCAAAGGCGTTAGTCACTCAGAGGGGAAAGCTTTAGGAGGCGGAGACTCAGGGATGAAAGATGTAGAGACTCAGGGGACGAAAGGAATACTTCAAGTATGTATTCTTACTCAAATTGTCATTCTCTCATCATTGTCAAGAAAGCTCTAGAAAGTATGAAGAATGGACACCACAATTTTGGTCCCATAGTTTTCCTCCACAATGAATGCCCTCCTCTGAAGTGACTCTCTTTCTAAGCAGAGCATTTGAGAATGCCTAGTGTTAACGGTGTATGTTCCGTAGAGACGTGAATCACACGGTGTCATCAGATATGGCTGTAGATTTGTGTAGACTCTGCATAACACTGTGTTGTCTTCTTCTTCTGCCACCACCTCGCAACATTGTTCAGGGCTTAACACAAACACATTGTTTGGGCTCTTGAATGACATCAAGTTTGTCTTGTTTTCCATCTTGGACTTTGATCTTTCCTCCAGGCGATTTGCAACTTGTGCCAAAATGTTTTTCCCAGAGCGCACCATTTTCTTCATCTGATGAAGATAGCTCTCAAATTTAAATGCACTGCAGTTGTCAAGGCTGCCAAAGGTTTGGGCATCTTCTGCAAGGTGCAGCAAGGAATGGACATTGTAGACCAAAAATGTCTCTCCATACAGCTCCCGTCCTCTCTCCACAAAATATGTCAGCAGCTGGTTTGCATAAGGTACTTGTGACTTTGTAAGGTCTGGGCTCACTAAAATGCAAAGAGCTGTGCTGAAACACAAGAAGTGTTCATACAGCTGATCGTTGAGAACTCCCTTTAGAACGATCTTCCCAGTGTACAAAGCAAACTGTCTGAACTCTGTTGCTTTCCAGCGTTCAATTTCCTCCAAACCCCTTGGCTTCCTGGCAAAACAATCAGGAATGGACTTCTTTAGTGTCACCAGCCTCTCGCTTACACTGGTCACATCTCCTGATGACATCCGGAAATCTGTTCTACCTCTTGTCCACAAAAGCAGCAACTTTTTCATTACCCCAAGACAGCTCTGGTGCATATAATCTATGGGGAAGGATTTTATCATGTCAATCGGGAGGACAGAGAAGGGTGAGATCTGCTCTTCTTGATGGTGTTCAGGTTGCCAGCACTCCCTGAATGATTCATCTGTCCTCATGGTCAGGTTATTTGTTTCTTGATATGTAATCCTACCATGCCAGGATCCCCTCTGGTTGCATCTATCGCACCCATAGTATCCAGAAAACTGCTTTACACACTTGACCATAGCTTTTGCTGGGGCATCGCAGGTAATACATCTTACTTGGATGTTTAAGCATCTGCCTCCCCAGGTCAGACCATCCTGGATTAGTTTTCCCAATTCCTGAACAATGTCATCAACAAAGTTAAGTGTTTTGGGTTTGGATGCAGCAATGGATATGCAGAGGGGGAAAATGCATTCGGGTGACAGGTTTATGGAACAGAGAACTGGCCAGAGGGATAGGTTCGTGCTTTTGAATAATGGTAGCCCATCAACGTTCATCGAAAGGTCAAGTGACTGCAGATGCTCTGTCACAGATGCAGGATATCTGCTCAGATGTTTTGACAGCTGATCTGCCACATTAAACTTAACACTCTCGACACCATCTTTGTTAGAAAGTTCGTAGTGGTTTTCGTTTCCAAAGAGTGTCCTTGCAGTTTGGGGGAGTTCTTCATGTCCATGTTTTTTAAGTATGCTCAAGAGAGCATCCACAGCGTTATGTTTAATTTGAAACACACATGCCCATTCTGAAAGTTGTTCTCTGAGCAGGATGGGTGTACTGTCTTGTTCACTCTCAGAACTTGACAGGGTTGGATCTGAAACAACACAATTTTCCTCCTCAAAGAGCTGGTTGTGACTAAAACTGTCAGTTTCAGGAATGCTGGCCATCTCATCTGAACTGACAGTTGGTTTGTTGGCTGCCTTCTTTTGTGCCCTCGACACTCTAGTCCAAATTCTTTTGTACTGCCTCCTACGCTCTTTGGATGTCATCAAGCTACTGTACTGGTGTCTCTGCCAATGATCCAATAAATGATGTTTTTCAGTAAACTTGTAGATTTAATCTATTTATTCCCCCCTCAAACTACCAGTATCAATCATATAACTTGATTTGCTTCTGAACTTACCTTTTTGGATGACATATTTGCAAGAAGTATACTGGCTGAGAAAATAAAAATAAGCATAAATTAATACATATATATAAACAACTTTTTTGTGACAA
This sequence comes from Vimba vimba, assembly GCA_022828995.1. Classification (NCBI taxonomy): domain Eukaryota; kingdom Metazoa; phylum Chordata; class Actinopteri; order Cypriniformes; family Leuciscidae; genus Vimba; species Vimba vimba. Next base: position 25,774,391 of record CM040821.1, on the reverse strand, counting down.
AGCATATTTAAACTAAAGTCTTAGCATGTTTTTTTTTATTAAACAATTTGTAAATTGTCCCTATTTAGATTTTTTTTTTTGCTTAAATTTATAATTTAAATATAAATTTAATTAATTTAAATGTTAATGTAATGAATAAAGGTTTAAAGATGATTCCATAAAGATATGTATCAGGCTGAATGGTCTGCACAATCTACACTCAGCTGTGACCTTAGTAATATGTTCAAGAAGTGAACCACATCTTTCTACAAACAAAGGTGAATTAGGCTATTATTGTGATTTGGCCAAAAAACTACTTACACTGGGATGCCTATTGTTTTTATAGTCCGCTTTACTTTTCAGTGTGTTTGCACAGTATTCAGCCCTAGAGCTCATTTTAATTAAACTCCAGTACAATAGGAGGCGGTATAGTGTGCTGTGATAGACAGTAACGTTATGTGTCTGCCAGTAAACCCACAGGTGAACAGGAACTGCCATATACACGGTCGCACACACACACGGCTGGCTGTCTGGAAGACTGCGGCTACAGAAACACCTTTAAAAGGTAAGACGTTTCATAATTTAAACGTTAATTATGTGTTTAATTATAACTACATCAAATGTTAGCTTTCTTTTATTCAAGAATCAATTATATAGATCATAGATCTTGCGTCGCGAGCTCTGGATTGCATGATCTCGCGCAAGAAATGTAATCGTCTCGCGCACTTGACCCGCAGCGTAACGTTAGCTGTGGACGAAAGGTTAATATATTAATAAATTTAACGTACTTACCACAAATGTAACTGTTTTCACATGGACAGTGGTGTAATGGACCTGAATTAAAAAACTAAAATTACGAGAACAATATAGTTCCTTACTATATGAACACGACGCGTAACGTTAGGCCTAACAAAACAAAGAAGTAAATAAAGCTACAAACGGCGTATAAACTAGCTAATCTTATATACACAAACACGTAAACAGCTTATATATACACACAACTTAACTGTACACTAAATCTAAGTGTAAAAAACTATAACCTATTGAAAATCGACCTTATCAAACTGTACACAACTAATATAAATACAATATATGGTAAATAATTAATCCTATAATGTAAATCAAACGAAGCAACTAACTTGTCTAACAATTAACTACAAAATTTGCGCAATTTATATGAAACAAATAAGAAATCAACTCGAGCTCGTCTATTTCCACCACCGTCTTCAACCAACAAACATTAATTCCGTTATGACAGTTATTTAGTATCACTGAGTGACGAGGAACATTTTAAATGTCTTATTGCCGCTCTTACTGGACATATGATGTAAGGCAACTTGTTTGGAACTTGGTGAAGGCCATATGTAGTGCACTAATAAGCCCCTCAGTTTAATTGTGTGTACACCATGATATATCATTATACCAGTATAACTTTACAACCCTAACCGGGTCAGGGGATTATGACATGCAGGTAAGTTATAGCTTGTGAAGGATGTCTAGATTGAAAGAAAAGGATGAGAGACATTAGAGGGGATCCAGTGTCCAGCTGAAGCAAGATGGATGCTGCCTCACCACCAGAAGATGTTCTGGGATTCATGTATAACATCTAGGATGATGATGATGACCCTGCAGCTAATGTTGAGGCTGTTGCTCTGTGTATACATGCATAGTTCATGGGGAAATTGTTTAGAGAGTGCATTAACACAACCTAACAATTGATGCTCATTACTGTGTCCTCTGTTTCTGTGTTCAAGTGCCTGATGAGTTTACTTCGTGGCTTGAAGGATGAAGCTGTAGGTAAGCAAATTAATATGCCACACCACTACTTGATACCGTATCACTATTATAATTTTTTTGTGCATTTGAAGTATTATCAATCAATAAAGTTAAATATATCATATATTTTTTGTGACAAGTACACATTTCCATTGACAACACTTAGTGTCAGATACCTTACAGGGATAGTTCACCCAAAAATGAAAATTCTATCATAGTTTACTCACCCTCAAGTTGTTCCAAACCTGTATAAGTTTCTTTGTTCTGTTGAACACAAATTAATATATTTGGAAGAATGACAGAATCAAACAGATCTCGGTCCCCATTGACTTCCATAGTAGGAAAAAATATATACTATGGTAGTCAATGGGGACCGAGATCTGTTTGAACAACAAACATTCTTCCAAATATCTTCCTCTGTGTTCAGCAGAACAAAGAAACTCATAGTCTCTACAATAAAATACAATTGTACCCATATTAAATAGTTTAACAATCTGAATCAATCCGTGGAGGTCAGCGTTGATATTGTGGCGGGCCGCCACCAATTAATGAATGTATGGGAAACCCTGTACAAACATCAAATCCTCCGGAATAGAGAGAAGATGCAACTTTTAAGAAATACATGAGGCTGAGACATCTCTCTCTCTCAGCCTCACGGACCGATCTGAAGTACAGAAAAGGCCTCGATCACCCTGCTACGTTTCCTTATATAGACAAATCTTTCACTTGGAAACACGTGCTAACAAAATAATTTTGCATTTAGAGATCGCACCTTCATGGGGGTGTGTTAGACCATTTGCTTGAGAGACCATCTTCCTTTGTGTGTCAGTTATCCATAAACTCGTAAAAACCTTTTGTTTTACTTATTCTTTTCTTTGTTTACTTATTCTGGTACATTTGTACCAGTCGCACTGTAACATTTTAAGTGATACCAAACATGAAAATACTCTGTGATAAATAATCATTCACATTAAACTATACATTTTCTTGGATGAAATCAGGTGATCATCTGAGCATGAGAGAGGGGGTGAAGGGAGAGGGAAAGAGATGTAGATGAAGTTGATTCGGAGGTGAGACTTTCATCTTGATGGTGCACGACTGTCAGTTCAAATGGTAAACACCAAAGAAGGACCTCCCAGGGTCACCCTCGAAACAGACTGTCCGGAATTGTGTAATTTATCAATTCTTACACAGTGGTAGTGAGCGAGTAGCCATGCCTATTTTACCTGTGGTTACCGTGGTCTCACTGTCAGAATATTTTAATTTATGCCAATGATAATTATAAATGAAATTAATTTTTACCAATAGCTATAAATTTGTATAATTCATATATTTGTTCCAATAAAAAAAGTTTTACAAGTTTTTCCCTACAGCCCTCACGAAGATCTCTCGATCTCGTCGCACCTCCTTTTATGCTTCTACTCCTCCATGTGGTTTGAATGCGTGTAATAGTAAAGTAAAATGTGAATGGGTCTCATTCATGAAACATTCGTAAATATACGAGTAAATATGTGAGTGATTTGCGCGTAAAGAGACATTCCCGAAAATTCTTCTCCTGATTCACAAATACTTCGTAAACGTCAGATGTGATAGTGAAATGTGTGTGTGGGTTAATGAATTCCAATCAGTCGTAAATGGGACGCGCGTGCACGCTCATTCTTAATTACCATCCATTAAAACCGACTGACAACTATATATGGGCATCATATTATGACACCAAACGAAGGATTTCAACATGTCTTCTCAAAAGCAAATGAAGAAGAGAAATTTCTCAGATGCAGAAATTGAAGTTTTATTATCAGAAGTTCATTCAAAACGCCACATTTTATTTTCACCCTCATGTTGTTTCAAACCTGTATGAATTTCTTTCTTCTGCTGAACAGAAATTAATATATTTAGAAGAATGTCAGTAACCAGGCAGTTTTTGGGTCCCATTGGCTTCCATAGTATATTTTTTTCCTACTATGGAAGTCAATGGGACCCAAAAACTGCCTGGTTACTGATAATCTTCTAAATATCTTAATTTCTGTTCAGCAGAAGAAAGAAATTCATACAGGTTTGAAACAACATGAGGGTGAGTATATCATGACAGAATTTTCATTTTAAAAGTGAACTTCTCCTTTAATCGAACAGTCCCAGAAGTGAAAAGAAAATGGTTCGACATGAAGCTTGACTGCAACACTTGTAACTTGCAGACTTGTTAATGAACAGCTTGAATATAAAAAAAAAAAATACTTGTGTTCCGTTTGCAGATGCTATTACTGGCTCTCATAATAAAAGTTAAAAGAAAAACCGTATGTAATTACTATATATAATATTTTTCAAAATGCTGTGTAAATATGTACCCGACTACGGTGAATTAAAAGGCAGCCTTATTAATGAGCAAAACGTTCTTATGTTAAACGCACTGTTTACGCGTGGCTGGGAGCAGGTGTAGATTTCTTTCGTACCAGCTAACATTTGGAAAATATGAACATTTTAATGAATCCTAAAATTTACACCAGAACCATTTTACACACGATTTACACAAATTCGTTCTGCTCGTGTTTCATGAATGAGACCCAATGTGTGTAATTTGAGAGGAAAAACTCCACCAGAGCCCGTCTACGGAGAGCTTGCCCACTCCCTATTAAGTCCTATTGTGCCGAATTTTGGTTGTAGTTCCACCAGAGTTCCACTGGGGGCGATCGCCATGAGTGCAAAATGAATGGGAGTCAATGGGGCTAGACGGCTAAATTTGTCTCTCTCACCCGATTGTCGTTGAGAAATCTCAGATCTGATTGTAGATTTTGCAAGTTCAACATGGGTTTTAGGTCGAAAGTTGAATAAACGAGTACTTATGTCCTTTTGATTTCTTACAGGTTGAGTTGTTGTTGCCCATAACACGCTAGCATTCTGCTAATGAACGCTGATTGGTCAGTGAAGGACTGATTACGACCAGAGATACCGCTTGATGGCATAGTGTCATCCGCAGCGGGACCAGAAACAAACAAAACAAAAACTCTTCTAGCACGTGTGTTTACCTGTGTCAGCTGTGTTGTCGATGCCTCGAGTGAAAAGAAAGTGCAGAGCGCGAACGCACCAGAGTGACTGAAGGATTGCCGTGAAGCAGTATCTCTGGTCGTACATGTGTATGACGTCATTGACACTTTAAAAGACTTTTTAAAGCAAATAAGTGACTCAAAAAAATCTAACACCCAGCAATGTGTAATTTATTTGCATCTCCTTTCGAATACAACATTCAAATTACTAGAAAAAAAATTATATCCTGAGAAAAGTGGATTTTTATTGGTATAGCGCCATAGACCTCCATTCATTCTGCACTCGTCCTGTGAGCGCCCTCATATGGAATCAGAGTGGAACTGCAACCAGTTCAAAAGCCGGAAGTTTACTGAGAGTGAAACTTCTCGCCATATTAGACATTCTCTGACTCCACTCTAAATAACAAATTAAACCTCTGTGTCCCAGTGGAGTTTTGCTGGCATCTAATGGAGAATTTGTGGTACTGCGCCCAAAACAAAATCTTACTGAAAGCTCATTTTTTGTAGCCTGGTTAAAGGGCCCCTATTATGGCATTTCAAATTTTCCTAATATTGCTTTGGGAGTCCACAACAATAGTTTTACATGCATGCAATGACAAAAAAACACTTTTGTTGTCTTATAAAAGTCATTTATTTTTACCTGATTTGCTCAGCGACTCCAGAATGATTCGTTCAACGATTCATTTTTCCAAAATCCCTGCTTTGCGTGATGCTAATCTGCGGTGATTGGATTTAGCATTAAGCTTTGTATCAGTAGAATAATGAATGGAGACTGTAGAAAAAGCTGAATCCCAGACATTTGGGTGATCTCGAAATCCCTGTCAGACTCATCACGGAGACCCACTAGTAGCTAGCCGCCTTGAGTTTAACTGCGCTCTCTTACCGGTAGGCGTGGCCTCCTCGGACAGCGAAGCAAGTGCATTCTGGGAGTTGTATTTTTAGCTTGTGGATGAAAAACATTATTTTCTGGCTTTTCTCAGTGTAGAAGACTAAAAATTCAAAAATGTCACATTTCTACTACATAAATGACCCATTTTAAATACACATTCATCTTTTCCAGAGGTGAAGTATCCCTTTAACACCAGACCCTTCTCAGTTATATCTAGGGCTGAATGATTTTGGAAAATAATTATTTTTACCAATATTGCGATTTAATATGCAATTATTTTTTAAGCTCTTTATCATTTCTATTATTCAACAAAGACTAGCAATAAGTAAGGAATAATTGACGACAGGCCGTTGAATTATTAGAAAAATAATGCACACCCAAGGTTGCAATGCGGTCACGACATTATTGCGGTCACGACAGTGCATTATTTTTCTAATAATTCAACGGCCTGTTGTCAATTATTCCGCTTATACTACAGTTACCACACCTCGAAACATTGTTCAGATTATGTATTTCAAGACTTTTGTAAAGTTTTTGTCATTTAAAACGCTCTTGTAGGACTAATTTCTTACGCATCTAATCCCATGCTCCGTTGCTGATTAGTAACGGAGGTTTGAGCCGCTGATAGCAGAGCAGACTAATGCTGGGGACACACGACTAGCTGACACATTCTCTGACTGTTTTCATCGACTGCAGCAGATTTTAAACACCGACTTTGAACACAGACTGAAAACGTATTTGGGCATGATCAGTCATAAGTATCAAATTAATACATTAATAAATTTAACTTATTAATTAAACTGCATGTTTCCATTGATTGTGGAGCTAGACATTGAAAATTGCAGATCAAGGGCTAATGTTTTTTCTTGTTATGAATTGTATCCTATTTTCCGCTATTACAGTTGACTACGCGAAGTAATATGGAACTGTAATGCGGTCAAGACATGCCTGGAACTACTTTAGCCATGCGTTTCCCTGAAAATAATTGCACACCTTAGAACGTTCGTCAACCAATCAGATTCAAGCATTCAACGGCCCTGTAGTATAAATCATTGTAAAATATGGATGGCAATTTTTAGTCACCTCATGAGCCGATCAACTTTGTTTTCTTATTAATGAATTATTAATTTTAAAAAAAGTTAAAATATTTATTTAATTACATATGTAATTATAAGTAGGCTACTTTTAAAAAATAATTACACATTAAACTAAATTAATACAATTACATGTTAAGAATTTTAAATAACAAAGAGGAAAAAAAACATTACAAGCAACAAACCTTTTGCAGCCTGACCAACAGTTTGTCAGTTTAAATTTAAATGATGGTTGTAGAATGTGATAGCCCAAGATTACATGAGAATGTATGTCTTACCTGCATTTTTTTTCTTTTCTTTCAGCAATTGGACTCGTTTCCATCCTTTTTGGGGCCTCCTGCATTTGAAGTCATTGCTTTCATCTGATTCAGCGGCTGTCAATCTGCATTTCTGTTTGCATTACTCTGCTTACATTTTGAACCCTTAGCAATAATAAAAGTGTTTTCCATTTTGGTTATAGTTGTACAGTCAAGTTTGTTTTATCTTGATTTAATGTGCTTGTGTGGAGATTTGCTGTGTGACAATTATTTTTCACAGCACTTCATATATAGGAGGAGGATGCAAAGATATATATATATATATATATATATATATATATATATATATATATATATATATATGCATGAATGCAGAGGCATGAAAAAGAACCATTAATAAGCATTGTCATACATTTATTCAAATGTTTAATCTGTTACAAAAATAACTGCACAATGGTGGATTCTTTTAACTATTGCATGAATATGTGAACTGTGATTTACATGAAGCACACATTAAATAGACAGTTTTTAAAAATAATAATGGTGGGGAAAATGATTTAATGTAAACAATTACATGGCTTTGGATATTTTTATTCATTTTTAAAACAGTACAATTTTTATAGTACAAATATAAACTGGTTTAGTTGGCTCTTTGTAATATAATATTTAAAAGGCCATTTTTAACAGCATATTGAGTAGCCCAATATTAAGAAAATCAATATTTTTTTTCCCATCTTACGTAAGATAGCCTACTTAAGAACGTGGTTTCTGCATAAAATCCATTATCAAAATTGCTTTAAAGGGATTTTTAAGAAACCACAATTTAAACCAGCAGACATTTGGATGTCCTCGGAACGTCCCGCACCGAACGTTACAAAGCGGACCAAATGCGGACGTAAGTGGATGTCCTCGGAACGTCCCGCACCGAACGTTACAAAGCGGACCAAATGCGGACGTAAGTGGACGTCCTCGGAATGTCCTGCACCGAACGTTACAAAGCGGACCAAATGAGGACATAAGTGGACGTTCGGAACGTCCGGGGGACGTCCCTTGTTAGCTGGGCAGTCACTGAAATAGATTTTTGTTTTACCAATGTGTCAAAATCTGCCAAAAGTACTTCGTGGTTCTCTTCTAGGTTATAAAGTTAGTAAAACCACCGAGTCCTACCTATTTTTGTGATAGCTAGCTCAAAATACACGTGTGTACCCATGGCTAGTGTCGTGAAATCTATTAAAAGCACCGCTATTTCTTCTGACCGCCGGGGAACACAGGCGGAACCAACGCTAGCATAGTGCTCCACCTAGCGCTACCCACAGAAGTGACCACGGCGGGCCAGAATTACACAGAAGACATGACTTACCTTTACTTTATTCAATGCAGAACTGTCTCGAGTAACTGGAAATGCCGATTAGACCATCTCGTCGTAATACAAATCCAAAATATGAATAATCCTCGAGCAGGGCTGCGATATGCGTGCGATACAGTTTTGTAAATCCGTGTTTGTTTTCAGAAATGATAACAGTGGTTTTATACTAGTGCTCGCGATATCACGATTTTTGATGATCTTCTCCAAGATCTGCTTTTGAGGAAAACATTTCATTGGCATTCTGTTCTGACATTCACCTTTTCTGAGCGCGTGCACTTTACAACGCCTGACAACCAGGGCTTGGGGGGGCTAGCCCCACATACTTATACTTGAAACATCTCGCGGCACGATCAGCGGTGGTTTCTTCATTAGGGCGATCGGGCGACGCACCACCAAAGTGTGAAAGGGACTTTTTCAATCACAATCTCATTCAACCACAGAGTTACGCTAGCAGCAGTCACTCACTGTTGTTCTGCCTTTGGATATAGTCCAATCAGCGCCAAGTCACGTTCTCTTTTTGGGCGATTTCTCTCTGGCTGAGAATCGCCCAGAGTGTTCCCATAGACTTACATTCAAAGATTTATTTTTTATTTTTTCGAACTGCAGGCACTGCAATGCATTCTCTATGGGTTCCGGGAGGGCTCGCACTAACGTGCTTTCGTCATCATACGTAAACTTCACTTGTGCAGCGATTGGTGGAAACAAATATACCTCTAATAATATTTAGCCATAAGCTTAAGTGACATCCAATAATTTCCTCAGTGCATAACTTACATTTCACGGATATATTCTCCATCTGTAAATGTTAGAAAGTCAATATTTCCAGTTTTCTGTCATGAGTGAAGTGAACGAGCGCCGCCGCGTGCATGCGCGCCGAAGGAGCGCAATAGAATAGAAGCGCAATTATTCTGACTAAAATATACATTGGCACTAAATTATAAATATATTTAGCTAAAATATTTGTTGTTGAATATTTGTTGTTGTTGGTGAACATAAATGTGCTAGAGAATTTCAAACCTACATGTGTATTTTTATGATATTAGCTTTTTTTTTAAGTTTAGTAAATTTAACTACTTCTTTAAAAAACATTATTTTGTTTTTAGATTGTAATGTTGCAATGTTAGAATGTAATGTGATTTGACCCCTTTTTTTGGATACACTGCAGATAGACAGCAAGGTTACACTATGTTTGTTTTTATAACCTTCAATATGAACATTGTTTGACAATATTGATCAGAATATTACTTTTTTTTCTTTAAATTAAAGAAAACAGTTGAGAGAAAATCTAATTCATGTCTAAATATGCTGTCGCTTTTCCTAGTTCGCCTTCCAAAAAAATACATCATGATTTACTCACTATAATGTTCCTTACATGCCTGTATTAATTTATTTCTTGTACTGAACCAGTACCGGCGCCAGTCAATAATGTCTCGTCTGCAGAGCCACCGAAAGAAGAATACGAAAAAAAAACCGCATACGAATATCTCAGACTTTGTCTGATTTCAAACGACCAATCAAAATTCGACTTTCCTTAAGACTCTCCCCTTAGCTAAAATATTGCTATTTTAGCTAGATATTCAATATAGGAAGAATGCAGTTGGCAAATGTGATTTTTTAAATAGCATATTTTATCATTAAAATCACTTTAACATTTATGGTGATCTGAGCTGAAGGGAGTCCAGTAGAGGGGGCGTAATTCATAGCTTTAATGAGAATTGTATATTTTATAGGCCTACATTAAAGTTTTTTTCGTTTTTTTTATATATTTTACATTTATTTCTTGAATGCTACTGTTAAATCTGCTGTAGCTGAAAAAATAAACCACTGTTTATTTAATTTGTATATTATGTTTATTTGAAACTTTCTTTGTTATATTTTTAATAACAGATTCGTTACCTGAGTACATATGTATAAAGTACAGTCACACTGTGTGATTGTGAATTTTAATTTCTGTTTTTAACACTGACTTTTGTCTTTTCTGTTCTTTTACAGATCACTCTATTGCATACCAAGTAAGCAAAACAACATTTTTGATTTCATTTTATTTCATTTCTGCAAACAACTTGCACCACTTGCACAATGACATCACGCTGGTCAAAGAGGCGGAAAATTAAATCAATGCTTAGGGCCACAGAGTCAGAAATCCTGCAGCAGTATGAGAAAACCTATACTGGTTCCGACATGCAAGGCAACTCTGTTGCAGAACTGGAACATGTTGAATTCCCAAGTGTAGCATTGGAGTCAGGTGTTTCAGAATCTAGCTCAGTTGTGGAGCAACCAAGTATAGGGGAACTTGAGCAGAGGTCAGCATTCAGTGAGTCCCATCTCTCATTGGACACAGTTTACGACTGTCCATCAGCTAGGCCTGTTGATTCAGAATCAGATGATTCTGATGCTGAAGCTCCAACATCAGAGTTAGTGACGAGTCTAAGATTTTGGGCCTCTTCCTTTTCTGTCTCATTAGCAGCATTGACTGCACTCTTGGGCATTTTGCGAGTGTTTCATCCAGAATTGCCAAGAGATGCTCGGACAATTCTCAAGACACAAGGTGAAATAAAAACTGAGAAAATGGAGGGTGGGGAATATTATCACTTTGGCCTAGCTACTGGACTGATGTCAAAACTGAAATCTTTGAAGCTGCCTGCTAATTTGACCACAATTAAGATGCAGTTCAGTATAGATGGTTTACCACTATTCCGAAGCAGCAGAACTCAGTTCTGGCCCATTCTAGCTACCATTAATGTTGATTACAGAAAATCACCATTCCTTGTCGGCCTCTTCTGTGGCTTTACCAAACCAAAGAGTGTCTTTGAGTTCTTGGGACCATTTATTGAGGACCTTAGTGGCATTCTAAAAAATGGCATTGTTCACAATGGGCAGCAGATTATGGCAGAAGTGTGCTCATTTATATGCGACGCCCCAGCACGAGCTTTTATTAAAAATATAAAAAGCCACAATGGTTATTCAGGCTGCGACAAGTGTTTTCAAGTGGGTGAATGGCACAACAAGATGACATATCCGGAAACAAATGTTAGATTGAGGACAGACACAGACTTCAACTCTATGACTGATGATGAACACCACTTAAAACAAACACTGTCCCCGCTAGCTGGTCTGGTCAAAATGGTGACAATGTTCCCATTAGATTACATGCACTTATGCTGTCTTGGGGTAACCAGGAAGTTGCTATATATTTGGATGAGGGGCAAATCACTGGCAACTAGGTTGTCAAGTAAATCAATCGAAGAGATATCCGTTAAATTTAAGGGACTAGGACCTTACACTCCTTCTGAGTTCAATCGGAAACCCAGGCACCTCTCTGAAATAGATCGGTGGAAGGCTACAGAACTTCGATATTTCATGCTTTATGCCGGCCCAGTAGTCCTGAAAAATACCATTGCCCTTGAAATTTATGAAAACTTTATGTTACTTTCTGTGGCCATGCATCTGCTGTTGTCTCCTGGAACATCAGAGTAAATGATTGATTGCGCTCAGGGATTGTTGACTTCATTCGTAACTCACTTTGGGCAGCTATATGGGAAAGGTGAAATCACCTACAATGTCCATCAGCTGACACACTTGGCATCAGAATACCGCCTGTTTGGTCCCTTGGACAACATATCTGCATTTCCTTATGAGAATTATTTAGCGCAACTGAAGCACCTATTGCGCAAGCCTCACTTGCCTTTACAGCAAGTAGTAAAAAGGCTCTCAGAATCACCTGCACCGACCTTGGACACAGTGAAGAAAGGACAAAAATTCATGCATCCTCATTATGATGGTCCGTTGATTTCTTCATTAAGTTATGGGGACCAGTACCGTAAGCTTGTTACGGAAAAGTACACGTTATCATCTAGGTCTGGGGATAACTGTTTTCAAATTGTAGATGACATTGCCATTGTTGAAAACATTGTCAGGGTAGGTCAGGAAACTTACATAATTTTTCGAAAGTTTACCAAGAAAGAGTCCTACGGCCAGTATCCCTTTCCATCTGAAAGTATTGGGGTATATACAGTTTGGGGTTTGAGCAAGAATGTCGGTGTGACGAGGCTTCAGCACATCGGCAAAAAGTACATACTTTATCCTGACAAAACACAGTTCATCGCCATTCCCATCATTCATACCAATTAAAATTTCCAAAATGTCCAAATCAGTTCAGATAATCCGTTTATGTAGTCAGTTTATAAGTAAAGTTTGTCATGCTTTGTTTTCTACAGAGTCTTTGAAATCCCCTGCGTTAAAAAAATGAGCAAGTGGTGCGTTGTGCAGTTCAGCAGTGGTGCAACTGAAATTGTGCCAAACACATGGGTTGAGGGGGATAAAGTCTTCTGGCCCCCATACCCTCCTAAGGACTCTATTAGGCTGAATGCAGCCATCCTGAACCGGGAACAGCCTGGACAGGGATGGCACACATATCAACCAATCCGTCTCCTCATAACTCGTGGTGGGTGTTCTGGTATAAGAATCGTGGTATAAGAATCTGAACATACCCCTGTCTGACAATATTTCTCCTGACTCTGACTGTACTTGACTGTTATTCCATGTTTGTAGATAGTCATGATGAGGCAGCGAGGAGCCTGGACCGTTATGTCAATAAAGAGTGTGACACCACCGACATCCAGTCTGAGGAGGAGAGCCACCATGGCCTAAAAAGAAAAAGAAGGTAATAATGAATGTCCAATTTCCAGTTGCACACATTTGGCAGATGCCTTTGTCCAAAGCAAACATTTAAAAGGTTTCAACCATTTGTTGTTGACGTGTAATTTAACAGTTTAACAATTTGTTGACATGCACAAGATGACAATTTAAGTGCTTTGCTCCCTTGTTTACTTTTAGACCGAATCCAGTTTATGATTCAGAGGAGGAGCCCCAGAATGTGCGCAGATTCGCCCAAGCCCCCAAAGTGCTATTTCCAGGTATAGTTAGCCACATTGTGGTGTGTGTGTTTTTGTGTACATAAAGAAAGCTTTTGCAAAAAATAGAGAATCTAATTGTGCATTACACACATCTGCCCATAACCACCTCCCCACATTTTTTTTTCTTTACACAAAGCAGCAACCCAACTAGACAGTCAGGACAGCCAACCATTACCACCTCCACGAATATATCAGACCCTCCAACGCCCCAATTCCCCCAATGTCCCAGCATCGTTCCCTGGAGATGAATTGGCGTTCTCTCCCATGAATTTTCTCCTCCAGAGGCCATCTCCTGAAGGTATGCTTTTAAAAAGAAGTAATTAAATTCAGTCAATTCAAACATTCAAAATTCAAACCAAATGCAGTAAAATGGTTTAATTTCTCTTTTCATAGTGGTTACAGATTCTTCAGAAACTGCCAGGCTGGCATTAAAAGGTAAGTACAGTTAAATCCTAGGGGCCCAGCCTTATCTTTCCTCAATGAATCATTGAAGGATTTACCACTTATCAACTGTTAGCTTAAAGGTTGTATCAGTGATTTCAGGCCCAAACATAAATGATCACATTCATCTAATCTTTCCCAACGATCCGCTAGCTGCCTGCCCCATAAGCAGGCCGTCAAAAAAACGCGTCTCTGTAGGCAGCTCTCCTAGGCTCTGAGATCTGCACACAAAAACAGCTGGTTTCACCAACACTCAAAACCAAAATAAATAGCGTTCCGACCAATCACCGACAGTGGGTGGATGTTGTGAGGTTTTGCGCTCGTGCACGGCTGCATGCGAAGTCGCACTTCGCATGCAGCCGTGCACGAGCGCAAAACCTCACAACACCCACCCCCTTGTTGGTTTTGAGTGTTGGTGAAACCAACTGTTTTTGTGTGCAGATCTCAGAGCCTAGGCTGCCTACAGAGACGCGTTTTTTTGACGACCTGCTTATGGCAGCTAGCGGATCGTTAGGAAAAATTAGATGAATGTGATCATTTATGTTTGGGCCTGGAATTGCTGATACAACCTTTAAACCAATGGAAGGAGACATTGCTAAAATAAACAACTGTTAAAAAGTTTGTTACCACCATTCATTTTTCTATTTGGATTCATTATAACCAGCCTCATGAAATAATGGCTTTACAGCAGTCCAAGAGTTGTCCCATATGAAAAAATGTGTGGTGATCCCAAACCTTTGAACATTAGTGTATGACAATGATAAAAGAATATAAAAAAAAACACTGAAATGTGTCTTCTGAAATTTGTTTGTACAATTTTCTTTGTCAATAGATGTGGCTATGCAAAAACTACTAACTGCAGTGACGGAATTGTCCAAGGAGGTGAAGGACCTGCGGGAGGAGTTCAGGCAATTCCGCCAGTCCTGCAGGTGTGGACAGTCGGTGTCTGTGGGACGGCCACTGGCGGAGCCCTTGGAGCTGCCCTTCCACACCATGGAGGCCCTGGACCGTGCAGAAGAGACACTGCTAAATGTCACAAACCGCCAGGCAATGGTAGTTTAATAGTTAAATCATTCTTCTGTCAGAAAACTTCACTGATATGCACAACTTCCTTAAACTGCCTGACAGTTATGACAGTAGACTCATGGGTTAATTTGTATTGAACCTTAGTCTCAGTCATTAAACGTTTCACATTTCAATATCTCCTAAAAACTGCTGTTGTTGCAGTACACCTTTATCAATCCAAGTTGGTCAACCCAGACTGAAAAAAAAAATTCTGCACAGACCGAATTGGCTGAAAATGAGGTTCGATCTTGAAGCACCGTACAGAGGGGTATTTCACTGTACAGAGGGGTATTTCACAAAAGCAGAGTCAAGAAATCCTAGACCCTGAGCTGTTTTTACTCTGGAGTTACATAAGGTCACTGTAGCTTTGCACTGTCGGCGCCCACACCATTCATTTCCTATGGCTGTGCTACATGACTAGAGGAAAGGGAAAGTCACACAAGCAGATTGTGCATTAGCCTACATCTGGGATATTATGTGCCGTTGACTGTAATAGCAATACATATTTGCCGTGATCAAAGAAATACTTTTTGTCTCCTATTGCCGTATTTTTGCATGCTTTACCCATCTAGCTACAGTCTGTAGACGACGGGAGAGTACGCTGTGGCAGGGGAGGGGCAGACATTAAGGGACAAATACATTGTGTTTACTGCTAAAATATACGAGATTGGTGAGGAATATGGCGGCACTCTCCTGAAAGTAACGTCGTTGGATCTAGGAATATGTTGGCATGATCAAATGTGAATCCAGTGTGCAAGTGTTAACACTGCAAATTTGTTATACTTTTCCAGACTGCTCGTCTCGCCAGTATTGGAGGGACTACCCTAGAGGTGAGGGTCCGCCGTATGATGGCACATCTGTTGTCAAATGAACTGGCTTCAGGACTGAACTGGGCTGGAAAAAAGAACAAGGAGCCTACAAAACAAAAACGTCCCTATAAAGAGTTGGCACTCTGTCGATCCATGTTTGGTAAGTCCTGCTCCATTTTCAATCACTATTATATTATCAATCCTGGGCTGCAAGCCAAAGTCACACCAACTCCCCCCATGCAGCACCATGGAATTTTAGCACAAAGTTAACACAATAATATAATAGAAACCTCAGCATTCAGTGTCTTGTAACAGTGATCTATAATTGTTAAAGGATTAGTTCACCTCAAAATGAAAATGTCCTGATAATTTACAATGCCATCCAAGATGGTCATGTCTGTCTTTCTTCAGTGTAAAAGAAATTAAGTTTTGATGAAAACATGTCAGGATTTTTCTCCACACAATGAACTTCAAATCAATGCACTTTGAAGTGCTTCAAATGAATCTACATGATCCCAGCTGATGATCAGTCTTATCTAGCGAAAGTCATTTTCTAAAAAAAATAAACATTTATATACTTTTTAACCAAAATTGTTCATCTTGTGCTCGTCTGCGACGTGCCAGGCATTACGTCATCACGTTGGAGACGTCACGCATCACGTCATCTAAGGTATTTGTATGTGTACTCCCGTTCAAAAAGCCAGGGAAGGGCAAAAAATTCCATCTCAAATTCAAAATCGTCCGACATATTTGTTTTAATTTATTATTATTATTTAAAATAAAAATTTTCATGACGTTTCCAACGTGATGACGTCGCAGACCAGCACAAAACGAACAAATGTGGTTAAAAAGTATATAAATGTTTATTTTTTTGTTTCGCTGAATAAGATCCTATTCCTCAGCTGGGATCGTGCAAAGCCCTTTGAAACTGCGTTGATTCGGACTTCAACATTTTGGTTGCCGTTGAAGTCCATTGTGTTGTGAAAAATCCTGAAATGTTTTCCTCAAAAAAATTAATTTCTTTTCCACTGAAGAAAGACAGACATGAACATCTTGGATGGCATTAATGGCATCTTGGAGTAAAGTATTAGGAAATTTTCTTTTTGAGGTGAACTAATCCTTTAACATTTACAAAATTAGAAGAAAACATGTTTCTACATTGATACGCTAGTTTACTCAAATGTTTTTCTTCAAATAAATAAATAAATACTCAAAATTTCAACTAGCCCACCTGTGACAGACCGACATCTCTCCTGGTCGGCTCACATCACTAGCTGGAATAGGTAGATCCACACATGCACATCTTCGTTGTTGCATGTGCAAATTATGATACACTAATACAAAAGAAAACATTTGTATTCACAAAAATGTCTCTATTTGTACAAATTGCTACACATTCATTCAATTCTGAATTTTGCTCACACAAGTGACAATTCATTGACTTCTTTCATTGACGTCTTTTCTGAGTCAATCTCATTTCATTCGTTTGGATTTTGAGACTTTCTTTTCGCAGTTTTTAAGCATTCCACAACCCACACACAAACAAATATAAATGAATAGGCCTGGTGCTTATTTTTAATGTGTGCACAACTACCCATCTATTTGACAAATTCACAAATGTGTGTCACTATGTTTGAACTATAACAATACAACTTGTGTGTGCGAAATCCAGAATCACATGAATGTGCAGCATTTTGTACAAATGGAGACATAGTTGTGAATACAAAGCCTCGATTTTGTATTAATGTAGGTCAGAATTTGTGCATGCAACAAGATCTGCATTTGTGGATGAGGTGACACTTGCATTCATTGACGCGTTTCTGAGTCGACCCTGTTTCTTTCAATCGGATTTTGAGACTTTCATTTTGGCGGCTTAGCCTATGTCTCTATTTGTACAAATTCAAAATGCTGCACATTCATGTGATTCTGAATTTCGCACAGACAAGTTGTATTGTAGTAGTTTAAATGTAGTGACGCATATTTGTGAATTTGTAGAGTGAATTGTTGAGTGATTTGTTAGATTGACTCATTGATTCATTGAAAAGACGTCAGGCTTGTTCGAGTTGCCCGGCGCTGCACAGACCGATCGGTTTATGACATCAAAGTACCGCAAGAGCAATTCAAAAGCATAAGGAGCCGTCTACTTTCTATTCGCTCTCGCGATACTTTGATATCATTCACCGCGGTCTGTGCAGCGCATTTGAACAAGCCTATTAATGAATGCACGTGTCACCTGATCCACACCTGCACATCTTCTGTGTTGCATGCGCAAATTATGATACACTAATACAAAAGAAAACATTTGTATTCACAAAAATGTCTCTATTTGTACAAATTGATAAACATTGTCAATTTTGAATTAGCTCACGCAAGTTGAAAGGCATTTGGTTGTGGATAATAATAAAACATATCTGCAACATTTATCAAGTTCATGGATAGGCTAATTGTGCGTGCACGTGTTAATCATGTTGATACTATATTCATCCCAAAGGTAGGCTATAATACCATACAAACTACCACCCGGCGATAGGTCAGCATTATGTTAACAGCTGCCACTATTATAGGCAACGTGCTATTTGCTGACAGGAATTGGAGTATGCGTTGCCTACCTGACCATCTGGGTTTTTATTATTATTTAGAAAATTTGGAAACTAGACCACTGCAAAATGTTCTATCTTACAGTCCAAGTGACGTTAGCAATATAATTTGTATATATAACAGTAACTTACCTTTGGTTGGTAGCCAGAGAGGTGTGTCAATCGTGAGGTGATGTCAGCTGTCGACCGGCTGGGTTGCCATCAAGGTTTTCCAGCCCAAAACCGCGAGAATGCACACAAAAACTGCACACCATTCTTTTGGCTTGTTTGTCGTTTTAAACACATTGAAATCATTAACCAGATTTAAAATTAGCCATTGGTAATCATTCAAACAGTCAGGAATGTTAATATAAAGACGCACCAACTTCTCTGCTACCGTCTCGCCTCAGCCGCCTTTTTCAAACTGGTGCAGCCAGCGCTCGCAGAGTCGCAGGTATGTAGAAAATGCATGACCCTTCGCTAAGCCACGCCCAAAAACCGCCACTGGCCAATCGTGGTGTAGCAACAGTAACTAAGGAGGGCGGGACTTAGCGAAGGGTCGGTTGTTCACTATTATTAGGTGCATTATGCAAGTATTTGTGCGTATTGTGCGTCGGAGGCGTCGACGCGATTACTTCCTATAAACAGTGGAAACAACTTAATTATCCATAATTTCTGTCCATACAGAAAATAATAATTCATTATTCGCAAATACTTTTATTTGTGTAAACTTACAATAACAAGAAAAAGTTGTGCTTTCGTTAAATTAAATAAAACAATCGGGGCGCGCTCCGTGAATAATAAACAGAAACACGCGTAAGCTATAGGCACTAGCCTCACAGCCTACATGGAAAATATTATAAACCATGATATGTCCACTTTTAAACGAAAACAAAAAATGCAAAAGCAAATAGCCTATCATCTGATTATGTAAAAAAAAAATGCATTTATCTCTATTAAAGGCGCGCAGCGGAGATGAATACATAGTTTATGATAAACAATTAAAATGCCTCGTTAATTTTAAAGACATAGCCTATTTTTTATTATTAGCCTGTTTTTGCGGTGAGATTGGGCAGTTTTGAAAAGTGCTTTGAATGTAGGGGAAACATGATAGCCTACAACGCATGAACAAATATCCGATCATGGAAAAATCATAGGCCCATAGGCTACTGAATTTGTTCCAAATGTTCAAATATGTGATCTGTTTAACTTAAATGATAATTTATTGCATTGTGATTTTATTTTCTGTTTTAGATGCTCTTACTCAGCAGATGGGGACAGCCACCGTCACCCAATTCACTTTTGCACAGGCTGTGCAAAAGTGGCTACGCTATGCGCCAGACCGGGCAGGAGGGACTGGACGATTAAATATTCAGGCGTCAGAGCTTGAAGTGTAACCCCTTAAATGTTTGAATTATGCTTTTGTTTATTGTACTAAATATGTAGTTTTTGTTGTTGTTGTTCTATACATTTGAAACTATGTAAGGTATATGCACAGATATACGAATGGAGTTAATTTTGTCTGCATATTATTGTTCCCTGAGTTTGTAAATTGATACTGTTGATACTAAAAAAGCTTGAATTGTACAAATAATTGAATAAAAAGGCTAATAAAAATGAATTTATTCTTAAATAGTGTTTTATACAATATTTCAAATGTTCCATTACTTTTTAACATCCTGGCTGTAGATAAAGCAGGCTATTTAATTCATGACATTACATTTAAAATGAACATTTAAAAACGATTGAAATTCCATTGAAATCATGTTGATCCATAGTTCAGTTGAAATTTCAACATTGTTTCAATATTCCTGATAATTGAAATACCATTGAAATTCCGTTGATCTATGGACAGAATTTCAACGTTGTTTCAATATTAAAACAGGGTGCAAAATGATGTAGAATCAACATCAGATTTCGATGTTGATTCAATGACTTAATGTTGAAAACGGAATGTTGATTTAACATAGTTTCAATGACTGTTTGCTGTCTGGGGTGTTATTGTGTTATTGACAGTTATTGTGACAACAGCGGTAGAGTTAAGCCCTGGTAAGTAAACAAATGTTTTCTGTAAACTGTGGACTGGTTTAATAGTTAGGTGAAGTTCGATATCTGGCATTAATTGTGACCTGTGTCATGCTACTTAGCAGATAGCAGTATCTATCTGAACCATAGACTGTAAAATAAATAGATCTGAACAGATGTCGTCTATTTTTTTTTAAACGGATGAGATCCTGCAGGAACCCTGAAAAACTTGACTCCACAACTGGTGTGATTTTCACAGTCCACGACGCAACAAGTAGGCATTTTTTCTTGACGACAAATTCTCTGGTTAACACACAATTCAATGGGATGGAATGAACTTTCTGACCCCGACATGCGCACTGCGAACTTAGAATTGTCCTGTGACGTCGACCGTGAAGGGGTCTATAGAGATACATTTTTATTTAATTTTAATTAAATTTTTTATTTAATTTGAATGGCAATTTTAATTTTAATTTTAATGGCAATAGCTCCTTTTCATTACCATTAGTGAAATAACTGAACATAAATATACAAGCTTGATAAAAATAATATTTTAATTTTTAATATTTTAATAATTTCTCCTATAATTCTAGGAGAGAATTTCAATTGGCACTTAGAGGCTTTTACATCTGATGTCTTCATTATATTTATAATATATATAATATATACACACATACCAGGGTTTCCGTTGTCCGGAAAAAAAATGAAATGTCCGACAAAAATAAATCTCTCCGGTCAAATTGTCCGATTAAAATTGCCTAATAATCCCGCCCCCCTAACACAATCTGAATTTGAGAATAAGCCTAAAATGTATAAAGCAAAAATACACCGACCTTTGGCTATGTTATAAAGGAACAGGCTCTACCGTTTGAAAGTTATTAAACATTATTACATGGCTTGGTTGAATTCCAATGTGGAATGCGGTATTTTATTTCTTATCAGACCGAAGCACTAGCAGCGCCAGGATTTTGATTGTAGGTGGGCCTCCAGAAAACTGGATGGGCCAGTTAAAATAAGCCAAAAAATAAATAAAAACGGGTTCCCCTTCATCTCCATTTCAGCGCTTTTCTGGGCACTGAGGACAGTGACTCAGCTGCCTTAATGCGTAAAAAAAAAAAAAAAAAAAAAAACTTAAACAGGATTTTTTTTTTTTGTTGCTTTACAATTACAATTTCATTGAATTTATTGTTTAATACAATTATTTTTAGTTTATTAACAGCAACAACAGCTGTAAAGATGAAGTTGACGATCGCCATCTCCTTATAGTGAACGCCTATAGAGATAAATGCGCATCATGGATTACATAATCAGAGAGTAGCCTATTTCTTTTCGTTTTAGATTGTTAAAAAGACATTTCAAGCTTTCTTAAGATATATTTCATGTCTGTGAGGCCTACGCTGAGTTTCGTTAAATTAGGATGAGATGCGCTCCCGTTCACGAGCAATGCAAGTGACCGCGTGGGCGCCTCCATGATTAGGCCTATCGTCTGGTATTTTTGCTGCTTATATATTAAATACAGGCAATTGGTTGATAAAAAAAAAATAAAATTAAGATACAATTTATACAAAACGAAATTCACTTCAAAAAAAGTCTTTCTACAAAACCAAACTTAATTAAGTGGTCAAAATCATGTCTGACCCGCTCCATGTCTCTCGATATTGCGCATCCATCCTACTCGTTCACTTTTCATAATCAACATAAATTAAAAAATAACATTATAATATTTTAACAAATATTAAACTAAATGAGCTTAATTAATGGCTACAACACATATAGTAGCTAGACATAGACTCTCTATTTGTACAAATTGCTGCACATTCATTTTATTCGGAATTTTGCACACATAAGTTGAAAGGCATTTGTTTGTGCATGCGTAGCAAAACATATCTGCAACATTTATCAAGTTCACTGATAATTATGCGCGCATTTATTAGGCTAATTATTATCTTAATGAATAATGAAAGGACGAAGCATATAGGTAAACTGCGTTGTTTGTTTAGAATGGAATGGATCGCAAATAGATCCGAATGAAGAAACGTACATAACCATAGTAGAAAATGGGTCTTGAGTGTTCCTGCAGAGAGGGGGTTCTCGCTGCAGAATCGGATCAAGACGAAGCAGCGAAGTCGCCTTGCAGAGAACAAGGTTACGCGGCTTATGCGCATTGCAGGTTGTGGAGAGACACTGGGAAGTTCGCTTGAGTAAAAACAATAGGCTTCAGATATTTTATGTGGGGAAGGGGGATTGGTTTGTTAAACTATGAATGTGAAACCCTAGTAAAAACAATTGGCGTTGATTGACGCCAAACAGACGTTCATTTTTTTTTCCGTTTTTTCTTTTGAAAGTTATAGGCTAATAAACATGTTGCATTCGGCCTGATTATGTCATTTTTTAAGTTACATAGCCTTCCTCCAGTTTTCCTCAACTTGACTAATTAAGAGGCGATATTTGACCGGCATATCATTGAAATGTCCGGAAAACGAAACCTCCATTTTTTTCTAGCGGAAACTCTGACACATACATATATTCAAATACATCATGCATAAGAAATGGATCATATACATATAAATACAGACATACTATATTTATAAATAAGCCAACACAAGAAACAAGTAGCCTATCTTGTTAATTAAAATTGTATTCTAAAATAAAACTATATACATGTTTACAGATTGTGAGCCCTACAACCTACTGCCACCTGAATGCTGCTGTGCCAATCCTTCGGCTGTATTTTGAAGATGGAGCTGACCTCCGCCCCAACCTCCGACTTTCACAGCAGTCCATCCAGTCCTTGATTGCTGCAGTGAAACCTGAATGCGACCATGGGTGGGAAAAGGACGTCGAGGTGTTGGTGTTCCTTTACTGGCTGGCCCATGCAGCATCATACCGGGTAGTATCACTTGCCTTTGACATCCCGAAGTCTACTGTGCACGACATTGTGCACAGAATGAGCAAGACAGTCATCGGCATTTTGAGGCAGCTCATCGCTTTCCCCAGTGCAGATGACCTGGAGGCGGTGGGAGCAGGTTTTGCTCAGCTGGCAGGGTCTCCAGCTTTCAGGGTAGTAGCTGGTGCAATAGATGGCTGTCACATTCGCATCAAACCACCAGCAAGTGACGTCCAGTGCTACTTCAACCGGAAGCTGTTTAATTCTGTACAGCTGCAGGCCATCACTGACCACCAGGGGAAGTTCCTTGACATTTTTGTTGGGTATCCTGGGTCAGTGCACGATGCCAGGGTGCTGAAGAACAGCCGTGTGTACACTGGCCGCCTGTTTCCACCTGCAGGAAAATGCATCCTTGGAGATGGTGGGTATCCTTGCCTGAGTGCGCCCATCTGCCTCATGACGCCATACAGAGAGCCTGCACAGAATGCTGTACAGGCTCGCTACAACAGGAAGCATTCTCGAGCACGGAACATCGTTGAGAGGGCCTTCGGGATGCTGTAAACGCACTGGCGTTCCATTTTTTTCAAGGCACTGGAAGTCAGCCCTGCTTTTGTGCCAGATGTCGTTCCATGCTGCACGGTGCTCCACAACCTCTGTCTTCTCAATTGGGACATAGTTGATCCAGATGTTGCGGAAGATAACGATGGCCCACCTGAACCCCGCAACACAGAAGCCAGCGCAGGAGAGCACGTGCAGGACAATTTAGCTGCAGCGGTGTCTGCACCAGGCAACTGTGTGCCTGCTCTTCATGAGCACGATTACCTGTAGGACAATTAACACAGGTTAAAATCAGTTCTTGTTCTTAGATTGACAGTGTTCCAGGTTGTCTGTTAGTTATGTTAGTTATTATGTAAATAGTTAGGTGTGTGTGTGTGGGCATAGCCCACAGGGTGCTGTGATGCGTACAGTGCAGTAGTAGTAGTTAGAGAGGTGCATGGCTATCTGTGTGCATCCCTCTGGCTTACAGCTCACTGCCGCTGGACAAAGCCTCTCCATCACCAAGACTCCTGTCGGGCCTCCTCGCGGCTGCACATGGTAACTGGGGATATTGCAGACCCAGGCTAATCGACAGGGGATCTCGGAGCTACAGTGGTCCCTAGAGGTGACACCCACCAACCACTGGCACACTGCCTTAGGCTGTGTTTGAATTTGTATACTGAAGGGTTGGGGTCAGAATCCCTTGCCTCTTCACTATATCAATATATATCCTTTTGAATTTTTACATTATTCCTATAACACATACTAATCAAGTTGTATAATCATTAACTATACTCACAAGAAATTCATATATGGTTTTAATCCTATTTTGTTGTCAGCATTTCTGCTCATATATCTTTCAGTGTATTATGGTGTCTGTGACTAATCTTTATTGCCCTATACGAGGTCCTTGAGAACAGGTCCTTTGTATTGGGCAAACAGCTAATAACTAATAGAAGAGGGCAAGCCTGATGGCCCATCAGATGGCTCTGTGTCTGTTTTCTGTTGACCAAGTTGAGATTACGGGGGTCAACTTCTACGTGACTTATATGATCTATTTCACAGTTAGTTCACAGAATTGTATTTCTTTCATGTGTATTTCTCTAGAGAATAAGGTGGACAGTATCTGTACTTCTTTCTGAGGAGGGAAGGTTATCCGTATGTTTTGGGTAGTCTGTCTTGATAACAATTAGCTCAGGCTCTCTACAACCTTGGTAGAACTGTTTTTCCCTTGTGCTTTTGTGTATGCGTTGCATATTCTGTGCAGGTCTCGTGATATGTAGCAGCAGATCTCGGGACCCTTTTCGACGACCTCCGAGGTCAACATCGAACCTTCAGGGACTCGGACGACAATTATCTTGATTAACGTCAATGTACCCTACTGTTTATCTATAAGTGTTTAGACTTTATGTTCTCTCAGCCAATCAGAAGTGAATGTGTATACAATGCATGTCCTTGGAAATGGTATAATTGGTGTAAGATTTTGTGTAAGGTAGAGTTAGCTTGCGACCTCCTCGTGAGACTTTGACGCTGGCTCTACCAATTTAACTGCAAACTATTCTTCAGTAAATTTTTACTTATTTGATTGAACTTCACGACTCCTGGTCTTCTTTCATCATATCTGGTCCTGGGTCTGAAAACTGTACCCCCCTTACAATACCAAATCTTTAAAATTATAACAACATATCACATACTTGATCTTAATTACAAATTATTTACTTAAAATCCAAATCCAAAATTAACCAAGGTGTAAAGTCCTCATCTTGTACACATGCTTTGAAAGAAACATATATTGAATTATTTTAAATTGATGCCCTACAAATGAGATTGCTAGTATCAAAGTCCCTTTAGATCTTTTAGAAACCTGTGAAAATTACCTTACTGAAGCTGCTGAAGTTCATTTTCTTTCCTCATCATGACACTATAAAAAAATGTTTTAATACTTTTCCTTTTGGTGGTGCTTTAAGCTCTATTATACTACATTATGCCAAAGCTGTGATTTTGTTTTAAGCTTTGTATTCTGTATCCATTTAAAAGTTATATACACAAAAATAAAACAAATACATTTTAACAGTGTCTGGAGTGTGTGGGTATT
The DNA here is from genome assembly GCA_022828995.1 of Vimba vimba. NCBI lineage: Eukaryota > Metazoa > Chordata > Actinopteri > Cypriniformes > Leuciscidae > Vimba > Vimba vimba. Next base: position 25,748,638 of record CM040821.1, on the reverse strand, counting down.
TCTCTACAGTGCGGCACTTGTTTCAAAAACCATCTGGAATCTGCTACAAAATACACACACAAAACACTTAAAAAATATTAATTACTCAATGCCACATATTAAGCACTTTACAACTGATAATCTAGCTACTGTAAATCCCTGGGAATTAAGTGTTTTGTAATAAAACAGCATGACACAGTGAACTTACTAACAAATAAATGAAAAGAGAGTGTGTACCATTTGATTCCTTTATTATTTTTTTGCAATTATTTCTAACAGCTGAAGAAATCTTTCCTCTCTCTCTTTTGTCTCCCTTTCTCTCTCTCTCACTTCTCGGTCTCTTCTTTCTTCTCTTTCTCTGGCCTCCTGTTCTAGTCTCTTCTCATGCTCTCGTCGCTCTCTTTCTTTTCTTTCCTCCTTTTCCTCCATCTCTCTCCATCGCCTCTCCTCCCTTTCAATGGCATCTCTTTCTCTTTCAGCTTCCCTCTCCTCCATCTCTCGGATCAGCTCCTCAAAATCTTTCCTTTTCCTCCCTACTCTTTCATGCTCTGACCTCACTGAGGATGGAGAGGTAACAGCAACATCCGGGCCAGATGAGGCAATAAGGGTGGGTGGTGTGATGGAGGGTCTGCCCCCTATTGCTTCATCCATGGCAGAATACCATTTCCAGGATGCTGCTGTAACCTCCCCATCCTCAGTGCTCACCCCAGTCTGTGGACATTTCAGATCCTACAAATATTTGAAAACAGAATATCAAGACAGTCAATTACATTGTAAAACATATGATTCGTTAAATGATCGCATTACAGGGCCAAACATGAGCATGATTCAATCATGACAGAATTCTCATTTTATCTTTATCAATAAAAAAATCTTACTTTATATTTTTGTTTAAGATTCTCCCTTTTTTTTATCTGAAGAGCAGACATTTTGCCCTCTAGCCTCTGCTCTGTGATAAAAACTCTGCAATAAATGCACAGAAATCAAGCATAAAAGGAATGCAGTAAGAGCTTGAGTAGAAATGTTTACATCTACAACTAACTTACCATTGAATCTACACTTGAATAAATTAACATATTACATTTGTCTTGTATACTTACTCAAAACCTTTAATTGCAGCGTTTCTCTTTCCAGTGAAGAGGGCTTCATTAGCCACTCTCCACTGTATTAGAGCACGAGTGTGTTTATCAGTCCCTGCAAAATCAACACAGAATTTAACGTGATGAACCATGGTCAATCTATTAATGTTACATGGACAATTACTGAGGTACACTTGTTAACAGTAGCTTGCTATTTAACCAACAAATATTTCATAATATCAGCACTGGTAAAGGAGAAATAAAAACGTTTTAGTTAACTGTAGTTTTGTAACCATCTCATTAAACTGCTAAACAACGAACGTCTTTGTTTAAAGAAAACAGTGTTAGCTAGCTGATTTACATTAGCTCGGACTATTCCGTAATAATAATGATAAAACTATATTTCTTCTGAATTGGCTGGAAAAGGACACCCTCAATTTACATTATTTAAACTTTTAACAAGTCAATTGTTTACTTATATGATGTTAAACAAATACAATTTAACCACAAAGAAACAAAAATTGTTTTATAAAGTACTTACACTTGAATAGAGCCGCGTCTCCGCTTTCCGCCATTTTCAAATATAACGTTGACAACTCCTCCCCCATGGCATCATGGGATAGTAAAGTGTCCATCGTATGCGCACTTCGGAATCTCGCCGGTAGTAGTAGGTCATCCGGGTACTTTTCGCCTACTGTTTTTCGAAATTCTATGATTTCGGACATACTACTCTGCTCGCGTACTGTTTTTCGCATACTATATAGTAGGGAAGTATTCGATTTCGGACGCAGCCCAGTTCTATATAAGACAATAAATAATTGTATTTTTTAAATTTGACTGCATTCTTGTCAGTTTATAAATGTTTACTTTTTGATTTATGAATTATAACAGACTGATGGGAAATAAACATTATTTTGCTGTTCCTTTTTTAAAATTGGTTTTTAAAATTGGGGTATGTATTCTAATAAATAAAAAAATACCATTTGTTCATAACACCACAATTACAGACCCAGAGGGACGTTTTATCATAATTAACATTTCAATTAAAAACAACTCAGTCACAATAGGAAATTTATATGGCCCAAACATAGATGACCCATCTTTTTTTCAGAATTTTTTTTCTTCCATTTCAAATATTTCTGATTGTCCAATCATAATAGCAGGTGATTTCAACACAGTTTTAGATCCAACTACAGATAGATGTAACAACATTGACAATAAACGCATTTGGAAATCTGCAGAAACCATAAAACAGTTCATGTGGGATCTTGGTCTTGGCGATAGTTGGCGCCTCCAGCATCCGGACATTAAAGCATTCTCATTTTTTTCACCAGTTCATCATTCATATTCTCGCATTGACTTTTTTCTCACCAGTAATTCTATTATATCCAATATTTCTGAATCAAAGATCCACCCAATAATCATTAGTGATCATGCTCCATTAACATTAAAATTGAATATAACCACTGCACATAAACCCATTTCTAGATGGCGATTTAATACCTCACTTCTACAAGACCACGATTTCAACAGCTACATTGAAAGAGAGTGGGCTTGCTTTCTAGAGATGAATGACTCCCCGGAAACATCCCCATCTCTTCTGTGGGAAACAGGAAAGGCAGTATTAAGAGGCAAAATAATTTCATATTCCACTTACAAAAAAAAGAAAGAGAAAGAACAACAAGATGCACTAGAACAGAAAATTAAAGAACTAGAAGACATCAACATAAATAACCCAACAGAAGAAACACAGGATATGCTAAGAAAATATAAATCGCAATTAAATAAACTAATCAATACATCAAAGGAATTCAAACATTAAACATACACCATAAAATAAGTCTTTACGCTGATGATATATTATTATACTTACAAAAACCCCAAAAATCATTACAAGAAACAATAAAACTCATTGATACCTTTTCAAACATTTCTGAATACTCAATTAACTGGAATAAATCGGCTATACTTCCATTAAATTCCACCAGTGTGGATGTGACATCCCAAACATCACAAATCCCTTTGTGCACCAATTACATCACATATTTGGGAATCAATGTTTCCGCCAAGCTGCCAGAGTTGTTTACACTCAACTATACCCCATTACTTAAAAAAATAGATGACGATCTTCAACGTTGGATGAACCTACCATTATCAATCATGGGCAGAATATCAGTAACAAAAATGTCTATACTCCCAAAAATAAACTACTTATTTTCAATGATTCCAACACAGCCCACTCGTATCTGGTTCAAATCATTAGATTCAATTATTACAAAATTCTACTGGAAAAACAAGACCCCAAGAATTAAATTAACAACCCTACAGAAACCAAAATCACAAGGTGGATTAGAGGCACCACATTTTTATAATTATTTTCTGGCAAATCAACTCCAAAACATATACAAATGGATTCAACCTAACTCTTCAGAATACACATGGCAAGATATTGAACAATCAATCTGCAAAGACATTAGCATCTCAGAATTACCTTTTCACAGTCAAACAATCAAAAAACATCACTGTTTTAAAATGCCAACAATAGGAACAACTCTGACAGCCTGGTGGAAGTTCCATCAGATCACAAATTCCCCACTCATACCATGTAAATACACCCCAATTTGGAATAACCCAGATTTTTTAGCTAACAAGAAGCCACTAAACTTTCGCACATGGGCAGATAAGGGAATCACACAACTACAGCATATTATTAATAATAACAACCTGGCACCATTTTCCCATATAGCCCAGACATACAGCATTGGGAGTAATTGCTTCCTGGAATATTTACAAATCAAATCGTCAATTAAATCAAAATTACTTAACCAGCCAATCAATCTAGACCTTTCCCCTCAAATCTCTGAGTTTATTAATATATCTTCCTCCAAAAAATTACTCTCCAAAATATACAAAATGATATCAAAATCAGACAACGCATTAGCTCTACCAACCACCAAATGGGAATCAGACTTATCCATTACTCCCAATGCTGATTTTTGGACTCAAATTTGCAAAAACGTATACTCCATGACTAAAAATGCTAACTTACAACTCATACAGTATAAAGTACTTCACAGAACTCACCTAACTGGGCAGAAATTATTTAAAATGGGCTTCACCTCAGAGACATGTTCACATTGCACACAAAACACTCCTGACACTTATCTTCACGCCTTATGGCATTGCACTCCAATTAAAACATTTTGGGAAAAGGTTACCGACTCACTCTCCAACTTCATGGGATGTCACATCCCACTGTCTCCCTCCATCTGCATACTAGGTGACATATCCACAATAGATATAAATAATTCAAATGGTCAATTACTATTGGTGTTCCTAACTATCGCCAAGAAAACTATCCTCATAAACTGGAAATCAAGAAATACCGTTTACATTTCATTGTGGAAAAACTTATTAACAGAATACATCTCTATTGAAGATCCTCTCTGTCTGGAGTCATTCCCCAACAACACCTTCATCAGTACTTAAACAAGAGGTGAGGTGAGGTGAGGTGGGGTGGGGGAGAGGGGGTTAGGAAGAGATAGAAACTGTGTCTAATACTTAAATGAAATATCTAAGGGAAGGGAAAAGGGGGAGAGAGGGAAGGGGAAGGGAGGAAGGGAGGAAGGGAGGGAGGGAGGGAGAGAAAGGAAAAAAAAAAAAAAAAGTTGTTATTTTATTATTATTATCATCAATATGAGTATATTATAATTATTACTATTTTCCTCTTTCAATCTTATTATTACTACTACTATTATTATTATTATTATTATTGTAATATGTGTGTGTGTATGTATGTATGTATGTGTATATATATATATATATATATATATATATATATATATATATATATATATATATATATGTGTGTGTGTATGTATGTATGTATGTATATATATATATATATATATATATATATATGTATGTATGTATATATATATATATATATATATATATATATATATACTCCTTATTTATTTATTTTATTTTTTTGCTCTTTCCTTTTCCTATTATTATTATTAGTCCTCTCCCTGACTTCCTAACCTCACCTCACCTCTCCATTACTATCATTAATATCATTAATATCATTACTATCATCAATATTACTTATACTTTTGTTTTCATTACTATTATTACTGTTCTGATTTGTCCTTCTGTTATCTTATTATCATTACTATCAAGTATTTATACCATTGTCATTATTCAAGTTGCTGATGTAGTAGTAGTAGCAGTTAATGTAGTAGTAGAGATTGTAGTAATAATTGTGGTTGTAGTTGTAGCAGTTACTGTAGAAGTAGAGACTAGTAGTAGTTGTGGTTGTTGAAGTAGTAGTTGCAGTTAATGTAGTAGTAGAGATTGTAGTAGTAGTTGTGGTTGTAGTTGTAGCAGTTATTGTAGAAGTAGAGACTGTAGTAGTAGTTGTGGTTGTTGAAGTAGTAGTTGTAGTAGTAGACGTTAAAGTATTTTTAGTAGTCACTCCTTACCACTGATTGATTTCTTTATATTTGTTTTATTAATATCTGTTATTTGTTTTCATATACTGACTTATACATGTTTATGTATGTATGTTTATTTTTATATATATATATATATATATATATATTTTTTTTTTTTCTCTCTCTTGTTCTTCAAAGTATGTACTGTGACACGTCCATCCAGTTACCTTTACATGCACACATGCACGCACGCACACACACAAACGCACGCACCTGTCAGTTCCTGACTGTATTGGTTTTGTTTTGCTTGTTTGTTTGTTTGTTTATTTGTTTTCCCTGTTTGTGATCCCAATTTATGTACATCTTGCATATTCCAAAAAAAAAAAAAAAAAAAAAAATTGGTTTTATTATTATTTAATAATTTCTTGCTTTTTGTTAGTTTTTATTAGTTGTACTTTTTATATCGTCGCTGCCCGATGAAACTCACGCATGTCCAAAACGGTTATTTTTCAGGAAGTGAAAAAAACACTGTAATTTCAAAAGCAGTTGAACGTAGCGTTGTCATACTTGGTACGGCATCTTTAAATGTAACCATATTCTTGCCAGTATAATGATATAATCCACATTTGACCACAATCGAGTTTAAATGGACATACGTGCATATTTTACAGTAACGGTGGTCGATACGCGTTCTTCCGATCATTAATTATAATGGCCAAGTCGCGTTTCATATTGACAGATGAATAGGACGCTCAGTATATTAAATAGCCTACGTCTCAGTTTATTAAATACGCTCAGTTTATTAAATGTTTCTTGCAAACTATGAAGGGACAATGAATCAATACACTGACACACTAGCGGCACCAGGATTTCGATTGTAGTTGAGCCTCTAGAAAACTGGATGGGCCAGTTAAAATAAGCCAAAAAAAAAAAAAGAATATATATATATATGCTTTTTTAATACAATTACAATTTCATTTAATTTATTGTTTAATAAAATTATAGGCCTATTATTTTTAGTTTATTAACAGCAACAACAGCTGTAAAGATGAAGTTGACGATCGCCATCTCCATAGTGAACGTGCCTATAGAGAGAAATGCACATCATGGATTACATAACCAGAGAGTAGCCTATTTCTTTTCGTTTTAAATTGTTAAAAAGACATTTCAGTGTTCTTAAGATATATTTCATGTCTGTGAGGCATATGCTGAGTTTCGTTAAAGGAGAACTTGGTAACTTTCTTAACTAAATAAAACTGTCTAGAAATCATTTGGATGGTTAAACAACCTGTTCTGGTGATATTGGTGACTTTACCCGCTCCCCCCAGCGTTCCCAGGCGGAAAACCAACCTTGCAACTTCGGGACTACCGTCCCGGCAAGATAGAAATTGGAAGTCTCGTGAGAAGCGAGGACGAGAACGAGAACGAGCGCGAAACACAAATTGCTTTACGGCAATTCGACATAAACACACACGCATGTATGATATATTACCAGATTACCCACCTCGGTAGACATAGCTCCACACAATACAGTTGGCTTGCTCTGATCAAAACAAACGCACATGAGCAGCGGTAGAGAGGGGGAGGAGGCCGCCGCAAGTGAGTTTTTTACGACCGTGTTGTGAAATATGCGCCCCACCACAACTGTAGGGGGAGCTCGTGGGGAAAACATGCGACAACAAAAGGAAAAATCAGCGAAGAAGTGACTAGAGTTCGCTAGAGTTACCGAGTTCTCCTTTAAGTTAGGATGAGATGCGCTCCTGTTCACGAGCAATGCAAGTGACCGCGCGGGCGCCTCCATGATTATGTTGTCTGCTATATTTGCTTCTTATTTATAATTTTTTTTATTACAATTAAGATGCAATTTATACAAAACGAAATTCACTTAAAAAAAGGCTTTCTACAAACCAAAACTTAACCCTCTGAGGTCGACGGTATCGCCGGCGATACCAGCTCGCTTTTTTTTTATCAGTGTAAAAAAAACTCATAAATACTCTGTTGACTTTGATTTTCCATAGGAGTTTCATACATCAATCGATTCTGTTAAATGTGTATTATTTTTGTGTATACTCACAATAAAAACAAAGTGTTGTGTTTTTTGCCAAATAAAGAAAAATAAACACGAAGCGAGTTCTGCCTTCTCTCTGTCCGTGTAGTCCATTCTGAAATGCGTCCGAAAATGAACAATAACTCAGCGAATACTCAGTCAAACAGACATACAGACACACAGGCATGAAGCTTGAATTCTCCTCTTTTAAATTAAGTAATTTATATAAAAAACAAATATTCTCATCTTGTGAAATCTGTATTTAAAGAGAGCGATTCCAGTCGACCTCATTAGAGCTAATTCAAATGTAATGTGACTCAGCCCACGGAGAGCGTGCGCTATTCAAACGCAAATGGCTGAGGCAATCCGCGCAATTCTGTGAACGCCCCCATCAGCTCGAGAAAACATACAAGTTTATCAGATCATTACATGTTTACACTGTTTCGCAGCGCTGTGAGGAATAATGGAATGTATCTCAGAAGTGCGGGTATATCGAGGAGCGAGCTGAGAAATGTAAGTTCACGTGAATCGGGTTTCTTTATGAATGAATGAATGGCGAGATGCGCGCTGTTTACCACAGCTGGCAAAAAGACAGTTTAAATTTAAATTGCGTGTGTGAATGAATGATGATGTTTTAGCAAACTGTATTGCTATACTGAGATGAGTAAAATCGACTGAAATATGTTGAAATAAAATGTAAGCTATTTGTATAAGCAACGTATTAAACTGAAAATTAACATTTATATGCCCTAATATTTCATAAAAACAACGTTACAGTCAGGCGAAATATGAAAGACATATATATACTGATACAAATATACTGTAAGATTACACTTGAATTGTTGTTGTAATTGTAACCTTTTTAATAAAAAAATATATTTAAAAGGTAGATGTAAACAAACTATTAAAAGGTAAATATAATTTTTTTCTTTAAATAATTTTTATTGTGTTTTATTAGTGACAAATTTGGGGAGATGATAAATATTCCAAAACTGAAAATACAGTATGAGAATTAACTGCACAATTACTAGACATGTTTACCTTGGATATTATACAATTTGCAAGCACAATTTGTGGAAAAATAAAAAAAAATTGCGATGCTTCCAACTGTGAACCAATTTGGTAGTATATATATATATATATATATATATATATATATATATATATATATATATATATATATATATATATATATATGTTTGTATGTGTGTGTGTGTGTGTGTGTGTATGAAGAGTTCAGATGCAAAAGCCTCTAAATGCCATCTGAAATTTTCTTCTAGAATGATCATTTTTATCAAGCTCGTATATTTAAGTTAGATGTAGGTGACACACCTGAATGAATGGCTCATTAAGTATGCAGGGGCATTGTCTCACCAGGTGTGAACTACTAAATATGCATGATCGTTTACGCCCCATCCGCATATTAGCTTTCCAAACTAAGTGTTTCACAAAACTAAAATCAATTTATCGTTTTAAGTGAATGATAACGCAGGATGATTTTCACATAATTTTGAAGAAAAAACTCTAGGGAAGGACATCCATTAGTCAAAAGTCTTATTGCCACATATTTAGTATGTGTTTTGTGGCTTTATTTCAGAAACTTTCATTTTTAGTTTTTTCAATAACCATGCATAAACATTATTCTCTCAAAAATGAAAACATGTACATACATGTGGCTCACATATTATGGTAGTCCTGTTTGTGCTAAATAGAGTGTATTTTTTTTTTGCCATTGATATGTTTATAAGCAACTGAAAAAAGCACAAATGTCAGGGCATGTCAGAACATCTCAAGGACCCCAAAAATACCCTAGACCTCAGAGGGTTAATTAAGTGGTCAAAATCATGTCTGACCCGCTCCATGTCTCTCGACATTGCGTATATCCTATCTTACTCATGTGGTTCACTTTTCATAATCAACACAGATGAAAAAATAACATTATAATATTTTAACAAATTTGAAACTAAATGAGCTTATTTAATGGCTACAACACATATAGTAGGCCTACAGACTCTCTATTTGTACAAATTGCTGCACATTCATTTTATTCTGAATTTTGCACATATAAGTTGAAAGGCATTTGTTTGTGCATGCATGTAAAACATATCTGCAACATTTATCAAGTTCACTGATCATTATGCGTGCATTTACTAATTATTATCTTAATGAATAATGTAACAAGGACGAAGCATGTAAACTGCGTTGTTTTTTTAGAATGGAATGGATCGCAAATAGATCCGAATGAAGAAACGTACAAAACCATAGTAGAAAATGGGTGGGCCCGGACCTAAAATCCACCCGGGCCCAATGGTAGCGCCGCGGCTGCACTGACATGGCAATGCTAGACAGATACTTTGTTTGCACTGTACAGTCCTACCGTAATTTTGTCACTCCACTCCTCTCCTCTCCTAGACGTACATCTGGCGTCAGGGGGTACGCATTTACCTCGATAAAGTTAGGCCTAGGCCTACTGTAAAGGAAAGTCATTATCTCACCAGGCTATGTTTATTTGAAAAATAGTGTTATTCGGCTATCCAATGCTGCACTTAAGATGAAACTTCACGAGACTGGCGAGATGCCTCCACAGGGTGGGAGATACGCGGCGTGATTGACAGCTTTGACACCAAATGGATATACGTGAAAATCAGATGACATGATTTCACAACTTTTCATTGGTCATTTAGATATGTGAAGCATACTGTATACGGAAATGAACCTGGACATTCTATCCGTCAAAAAATCTCAAAATCAGCAAAATGGACATGTGCGGTTTTCATCGGACAGCGACGATATAAACATTTAACTTTTAAAATAACAACAACATCACCATCTTCTGTTATATGTAAATAGACTATGAAATGATATTAGGCCTAAACTTATTATAATTTCCTGTACAGTATATGATATTGGTGGAGGGTGGTGGGGGCCCCGAATCCTCTAGCTACGGCCCTGCATGTGTATATATATATATAAATCTTCAGTTCAGGTGATCATCAGAGTAGAAGCTGCTATAGAGTCACTAGCGGATGAAAGTGTTACAAACACAGTCTACAAATATGAACAATATGTCAACAATATGAGTGATGCTGTTGTGTCTGCTGAGAGAAAGCACAGCAGCAGCTCATCAGAGGCGTCTGAACCACCACTTGGTTAAAACACATAAAAAATGTATCCACAGGCTTGGTTGGTGTTGAAACAAAAGCTAACCTCCACTATGGGAATGAAGAAGGCCTCATAGAATTCCTATCCAATGTCACAAACTACTAAATGCATGGAAAAATTAAGGCATTTTAACTGCTCTTCAAGTAGACAGAAAATAATAGAAATGTCCTTGTTACTTATGTCCACTTATTAAATATTCACTTTTTTATTATTGGTTATGTTAGAACATAACATATGGAAGCCTTTTTTACAACTACAAAGGCTCTTTCTCCATCATTCTACTTGCCCTCGTTGATGAAAACTACAAATTCATTGCAATCCAGGTTGGTTATTTGAAAAAAGCAGTGATGGAGTCTACAGCTACCCCACAAACTGTAATTCTGTTATATTACTGTTATCATGACAAACTACGATCCTAGGTCGTCATTATTTATATATATATATATATATATATATATATATATATATATATATATATATATACAGTATATATATTTTATATATATATATATATATATATATATATATATATATATATATATAATTGGTTTTTATATACTGTATATGTTTTTTTTTTTTGTGACAATGACAACCTAGACCTATTAGTTTCCCCATCTCTGACAGGACTATCCTTTTGTAACACCCACTTGTCATAAGTATACACAACATTAACTGAATGCCAACAGGTAGCAACTTCAATTGGGTTCGATACACTGAGCCAGATCAATGGGCCAATCAGAAGATACCAAGCTCGAAAGAGGCAAAACAAACACAACACACAAGTTTGAGGTTTTTAGATTTTTGTTGTATTAGCTATTATGATTTTTTTTCTTTATATTGATGTAATGAATGAAATGAACAGTAAATAATAAATGACAAAGGTAAACCAAATGAAATGTCAAACTTTTGACAAAAGGGGAAAAAAATATACAATACGATCAACCCTGATCAAGTTCTGATTTTAAATAAATTGATAAACCCAAAAGAAAACAAATAAATTCGTCAACAAAGCTTTTTCTTTCTTGACTCTCTGATAAATTCCCTCTTTCTTATTTTCCGGCTGAGGTTTAAATTTCTTGATTTCTCTAATTCAATTATGACTATTTTATTTAGGTTAATAAGGTTAGTTTTGATTTAAGGTCCTAATTTCCTGGTTTTACTGTGGTTTAAACCAGTTGCTGCAAATACACTCAAATCAATGTTTTGAGTCAAATGATTCAATTAGAGTAACAAATTGACATGAATTTACCCCAAAAATGAACAAAATATATACCCGAGTAACACTTCTCTTAAGAGATATACAAAACAAATTGTAAACAAGGTCACAAAACTGCAAAAATAAAGATTAAACACCCCTCAGTCCATTCAATAAACTCAGTTCAGAAAAATATACCTGAGTCCATTAGAGTTCAGGAAGAAAAACGACAACAAATGGATGAGAAGATAAGAAGTAAAAGATCGAAGTTCAGTCTGGGAGGCTCGCCATCTTTCTTTTCTTTCTTTTCTCTCAGCACGGCTTGATGAATCCTCACCATGCACGTAAAACACAGCAGAAAATCCAAACGTCTACACAAACAACAAAAACTGTCTGATTCCTCTGAATTAACAGTGTTCTGTTAATGTTTTCTCCAGATTACACCTCGAACTATAGCGATGACTCAACTAACTTTGGCTCGACGTTCAGGATCAACAAGGCCATAACAGGTAAGCTCTTTCACAATACTTCTCAAATTGACACTTAATTCAACTTAAAATAACTTTTATATGCTTTGTTTAGTAGTTGTATACTAAATATTTGCTCAAAATTAGATTGTTTATTTCAAATTTCAGGAGCTTTGATCACATGCGTTTCTCCGTTTCAGCTCTCTCTATCAGTTTCCACTGCGTCTCACAGTGGGAAGATCTACATCTGCAGTGCAGATTCCAACTCTAATTGGATATTTTTTTACTGCAGTAATTTGCATATTACTAATATGATTAATAAAGCATTTTATTTGCCTCAATGTTCTTTTATCACTATTTTTTTCACATAAACAGTTTTACTGGAAGGGGGCATATGCAAAAAAAAATATTTTTTCTAATTTGACTAATTTGAGTCTGGGTTACACTTTACAATTTATTGACAATTTAGTTTTTCATGATCAAGATTACATATTCTGTATTCCAAGTATTCATAAGTATTCTGTATATTTTCTCTTGCCCTCAGGATGGTGACACAAAGACCCTACAGTCATCCGGCACAAATTCACTGCAAATGTGTAGCAAATAGGACCAACCGAAAGACTGTTACCTACAACACCACCACTGCAGACATTAGGGTTCAGATTAAAAGTGTCAGTGCTATAAGCGATGGCACAAATGTTTATATAGTGACAAAAAATGGCAAAGAGCCAGAATTTAAGGAAGAGGTTACTTACTCTCTGAAGAACGTCACACTCGGTACAACACTATTGCCACCAGAATTCTTTTCCACATCCACAAAATTTAGGGCAGCACCACTAACCCTGAATGAAACGGGAAAATCCTGCAAAAGAGGCCATTTGTCCACCATCACTGAGGGGAAGAGGACGACATATTCACCAGAGATAATCTGATTATTATAGAGTCTGAAAGGGCAAATTGAAAAAGTGAGTTATTTCAATAATCACAGAATTTCTAGAAGACAACCATTATTATAGTTTTTCTGGTTATCTGGATGCATTTCTCTGTAGCTAAAGGTATAAAAATTAAGATGAAAACTCTGTCATGTACTCATATACACTCATGTCGTTCCAAACCCACATGACTTTTTTCTGCAGAACACAAAAAAGAAGATGGTAGTGCATGTGACTCACTTTAACAACTAGTAAAGTACCCAAGAGTGTCGACAAAAATACATGCAGCTCACTGATCAAGTGCTCCAAGCTTTTTTTGTGAAAAATCACCAGATTTTAAGCATTTTAAGAATGGCTGAAAAAGAAGAAAATGTGTTTTCCGGAGGCCTGCCATTTTTCTACGCTGTTGTACAACCTAAATATTGAGAAACTGAAACAGATTTGTTGGTAGAGATGGTCCAAAATTGGTCAAGAGTCTTATAAGCAGCTTCATAACCTTCTTTCTCCATCATTTACAGAAATTTCTGGCTTTCCGTGTTTTCACTGTTATACGGTAGGGAGTGCTATTTCACATCTTTTGAAAGAGTAGTGAATCTCCAGATCAAAACACAGACGAAGAAGCAGCAAATGTAAAACAAAGCGATCATCAACATTAAACAGCATATAAATCAAAACTGCCTAATATTACTGAATGAAATGTCGACCCAGGATGAGATATAGGACTGTGAAGCTTTGTGGGTGTTGATGGACTCGATCTACTCCATCTGTGCTTTGATCATTGTTCTGAAGCCAATCTGGATGTAGTCTTTGATAAAAATGTGGTTTTCTCAGCTTTTTGCTCAAAATCATGCTTTTTTTTATTAAACTTACCCACATTCAAGTGTTGATTAAAAAAAAAGAATATATGAAGCTAGAATAAGTATTTGTCTTTTCTTTTGATAAATTGTTTATTCAAATATAATTTTGTAATTTAGAAATTTTGTGAAAATGATGAAATGTGCTGGCAGTGGCAGGCAACTTTTTTCAAAAATGCTGGTGGAGAAAGAGTAAAAAATGAGGGACGTACACTCCAATATAATAAAAATATTCTCACACAGATACATATTTCTGGTGCCGTTTTAAATTGACTCTTATATCTGCATGGCTTTTTGCAAGTATCTGAAAGAGGGCCATTGATTTTTTTGCCATCACAGTCATTACAGAGTAAATCTGCAGGTGATTTTTGAAATCGCTCAGTTTTTGAAATCTCGTCACACTGAGGAGCGCGGCAATTTCTTTCCAGAATGAATTTGCAAATGATGTTTCAGGTCTGTGTGATATCTGTAGCTCTTTTCACACTGATGACACGTGAAAGGCTTCTCTCCAGTGTGAGATCTTATGTGCGTCTTAAGGTTTCCTTTAATTGTAAAACACTTTCCACACTGAGAGCAGGTGAAAGGCTTCTCTCCAGTGTGAACTCTCATGTGAAGCTCAAGGTTTGTTTTGTTTGAGCAAGTCTGTCCACATTGATGACATAAATTGTCTTGAGTGAATCCTCATATGGCAACTAAGGTTTATTTTACATCTGAAACTCTTTCCACACTGATCACATGGGAACGGCTTCTCTCCAGTGTGAATTCTGATGTGGGCATTAATTGTTGCTCTTTGTGAAAAACATTTTCCACACTGTTGGCAGGTGAAAGGTTTCTCTCCAGTGTGAATTCGCATGTGGACTTTAAGGCTGTTTTTTCGACTAAAACTTTTCCCACACTGTTGGCAGGTGAAAGGGTTCTCTCCAGTGTGAATTCTCATGTGGACTTTAAGGTTTCCTTTTTCAGTGAAACTTTTTCCACACTGTTTGCAGGTGAAAGGCTTCTCTCCAGTGTGAGTTCTTAAATGTGCATTAAGGTTTGCATGATGACTGAAACATTTTCCACACTGAAAGCAGGTGAAACTTCTAGATCCTCTTTTCCGAGCTCTTTTTTGTGTGGAAGTCTTTTGAGTCTGTGAGCAAAAAGATTTTTCTTCAGTTATTAAATCATGAGGCTTCTCTTGCATTTCATTCAGTTCTTGACTCTCTTCTTTCAGCACCATCAGGTCTAAGGTGAAAAAAGACAAAAACATGTTAACCCTAGTTTAAATGTACAAAGTAAAAGACACATTTCGACCAGTGGTTAGGGTTGCCAACCGTTCCATATAATACATAATCTTCCCATATATAGGAATTAAAAGTAGCGTTTCGTTTTAAACCCAAATGGAACAGAGATTGTCCTGTATAGGTAGTAATGTAGTAGGTATATAGTAGGCATGTAGTTTTTGCATATACCCTCCTGGTTATGAGAGAGCTGACAGCTCCAACTTCACAGGAATTTAATTCCCTTAATTCGTTAATTCCCTAATTCCCTTCACTGGCCGCATTTTGATTTCAGCATAATCATGTAGTCAGCATTTGCCCAAACTCTTATTGTTAAAAGATTAGTTCACTTTAAAAAAAAAAAAAATCCTGAAAATGTACTCACCTCCATGTCATACAAGATGTCCATGTCTTTCTTTTTTCAGTCGAAAAGAAATTTAGGTTTTTGAGGAAAACATTCCAGGATTTTTCTACATATAATGGACTTCAATGGCAAACAACGGTTTGAAGGTTCAAATTTCCGTCTCAATGCAGCTTCAAAGGTTCAACACGATCCCAGCCGAGAAATACGGGTCTTATCTAGCGAAACGATTGGTCATTTTCTATAAAAAAAAAATTATGTACTATTTAACCACAAATGCCTGTCTTGAACCATCTCTGAGATGCGCCACGCATTGCGTCATCACATTGGAAAGGTCACGCGTCACGCCATCTGTCCAAGTTATTTGTTTGTGTACTCTGGTTCAAAAAGGTAGGGAAGGGTGAAAAACTCCCACTCATTTCCTCCAACTTCAAAATCGTCCAACATCTTTGTTTTAATTTATTATTATTATTATTTTCGTGACCTTTCCAACGTGATGACGTAATATGTGGCGCATCTCAGATATGGTACAAGAAGGCATTTGTGGTTAAAAAAGTATATAATTTTTTTATTATTATTATTATTATAGAAAATGCCCGATTGTTTCACTAAATAAGACCCTTTATTTCTCGGCTGGGATCATGTCGAGCCTTTGAAGCTGCATTGATACTGACATTTGAACCTTCAAACCGTTGGTTGCCACTGAAGTCCATTTGTTTTCCTCAAAATTGTTAGTAAATTATCAGGAAATTTTTATTTGACAATGAACTAATCCTTTAATGAGGAAAAAAGACAGCCATGCAAGAAAACACTCAATCGACCTGAGGAAAGACATTGTGGCGACATGACCAGACCAACAGGCAAGAAGACACGGCTCACAGTCAATATAAAACATTTATTGACTCCAAAACTTTTCCTTTACTTGCATTTTACAAACAAAAAAAACATTAACAGGAACACCAGCTCACGGAGGTCCCTCTTTGGAAATTAAATGAAATGAAATATACTTTTTGGAGAGAAATTTGGAGTGGACTCAAAAGCAACATTCCAACATCACCTGGTACACCTACAAGTATTTAAAACAAAAACATTCACACAATAAGCATACATATCCATACACACCATCACAGGCATCTTTTAAAAAAAGAACACAATAATAAAAAAGGCATCACTGATCCAGATTCAACAATCTAATGGATACCGGCACAAATTACAAATTATATTTTAACCCGTATAGTTTGCAACAAGGAATTCTGTAACAGTTTTAGTACATAGGACGGTTCACTTAAAACCCTTCTAGCCTCTTTCAATGTACATTGTTCAAAAAGAGACTGGATACTGGGATAGTCTTTCTGTCCTGTCAATTTCATAGCAGTTTGTACTATACATTGTATCTTTGAGGTTTCTGTACAAGGTGGACAAACCATACCTAATGACACTTTCTAATACAAATTCGTAAAAGAGCAACTCATTTCCTATAAACACCTAAAAAGCCACAATCTACGTAAAAAATACAGTCTTTGTGAGAGTCGTTCACGGACAGTTGTAAGACTGCTGCTTTTCTCTGTCTGGGCAGCTCCCTCACTCAGCGTTGTGAAAAGTAGCAGAGTGCAATGGAAAAACGCATTGTGTGTTCATTGATACAGCCAACAACAGAATATTTAGATTGT
Source organism: Vimba vimba (assembly GCA_022828995.1). NCBI lineage: Eukaryota > Metazoa > Chordata > Actinopteri > Cypriniformes > Leuciscidae > Vimba > Vimba vimba. The sequence continues at coordinate 25,731,197 of CM040821.1, read as the reverse complement.
TTATCACGTAGCTGAGACCTTATAGTATTTCCACTAGCTGCTCTAATGAGGAGATAAACATGGCGGACGGTGTACAGCTCACTCAGGGGAGGATCTACACTAGATTTCTTTATCCGTTGTGGGCAGGGCCTGTGCAATGTGACGCACCATATATAAAAACATAAAGGACTCATTTTGAGAAACTGTTTATGATTCATGAGGAATATAAAAAAAGGAGAGGATGGATTTTTAGCATTATAGGGTGTTTGTTTACACACTGCTGACACACATTTATGTTCTAACACATTTAAAAGTGAATTTTGCCAAATAGGTTCCCTTTTTCATTAACATTAAATTAATTCTGAAAAAAAAAATGCTCAAGGTTTAGATGTGTAACAATTTTTATTCTTTCAGTAAAATATAGCAAAATGTAGATTTTGTTAGATACTGTTGCATTAAGTGATCACAATTAAGTTTTTTTTTTACTGTTTTCTATTCAGAAGCAGATATTCCCTGCTGAAAAAAAATCACCAGCATAAATTCTGCATGCTGGGACCAGCACTATACCAGTTCTAACCAGCATAAACCAGCCTGGATCAACATGAAATTCATGCGGATTTATTCTGGATATATCTGCAGGTTTGTGTTTAATGTTACATGACGCAACCCACTCCATGTCAAATAAAACCGCTTTACTTATGACACTTACATGACATTCTCAAAAAAATATTATTCATTCCTGTAGAGCTTGACATTTTAATACAGATCAAATGACTGGGTTTAGTTGTGAGAATGAAACCAACCTGTTTGTTCCTCAGTATCTTCAAGTTTCACTCTGAATGTTTCTTCAATCTTCATGTCTTCTTGTTTCACACTGAATACTTCTTCGATCTTCATGTCTTCATTCTCCACTTTAATAAACGCCATCTTTATAATAGTGTCATGGATCAGTTGCTTCACCAGGAATTTTTCTGTATGTTTGTCCTGTTTTAAGATCAGAATAATTAACAGAAAGAAAAATAAATCCAAACTTGTAGTCAAAGCACTGGTAAGAGAGTCAGTGTGATAGTTAATAGTGACTAGTCAAAAACACTTAAAACTACCACAACAAATTCATGAGCAAAAATGACAAATACACTTCTCATTTAGTTGTGATCACAAAGTATCTTTTATGTTAATGAATTTGTAGAGGTAGTTGTGATTTTATATTTATATATTGATTAGTAAATTACATGTAGTGCATTTAACTGAAAACATTTGCATTTAGTTTGTTAAAGTCATTAACGTTTCACGTTTGTTGTTTTCGTTGCATTTACACTGTTTTGACCAGCAGGTGACGTCAGCGCGCGGTGATTCGAGCGATTCGAATCACTGAATCATTTTGCGAAGCAATTCATTTATTTGACTCGGAAAAAAGCTCCGTTTCTCCATCACTACTTGCCAGTGACCGAATTCATGTTAATAAAATGATTCACAATATTTGGAGCGAAATGAGACCCACCTTTTCTATTACTCATGTGTGGATGCGCTTTACACACACACACACACACACACACACACACACACACACACACACACACACACACACACACAATAACGTTCGTTCATTAATGTTAAATAAAGCAAATTAATATGTTATATTCAATAATAATTCACTAATTTTACATCTATAACAAAAACTATGCAACGAAACAGTTTGTATCGATTAAAACACTTAAAATGCCTAAACACAAACCTTTCATCTGCCGAAACACAACAGATGCTGGAGCGCGGCGGCGCCTTATGAAGTCACACCGCCATAGCAAAATAAAAGTCCTGTTGTTTTGTTTGTTTATTTCAACAGGGACAATGTGCAAAAAACATTAATTAAAGATGCCTTGCACCAGATTTAGCCTAAGCTAGTTTCCATCTGCAGTCCCTGAGCAGGTGAATTACAATACAAAATATACAATATAAAATGTATTTGACAACTCAAATGCAACTATTAATTCATTCAATCAACCATACACCCATTACAGCCACCAGTCCTAATATAATCATACCAAATTTACTACAATAAAACATCACTAAAAATCATATACACATACACAGTTATCTATGCTGACACGACTGGGTTTCCAATAATGCTTTCCTTGTATTGCGAGAGAAGTCCTTTAGGTCTAAGGAAAGTTTCAGACTCTGTGGGAGTTTGTTCCATTCTTTGATGCCTTTAAATGAGAAGGCTGTTGACACGCTGCTATCTAAAAATCACAAAAGTGAATAAAATTTACACAAATAAACACACAAATAATAAAACATGTCAGATGTTTTTATATTTGAATTTTTGTGACAGGCATATTAAAAAATATGTTGTCAAATGGTGTGCTAGCACATCTAATAAGTGAGATTTAGTTTGGGTGCAGAAATCTTTTATACCAGGGGTCCAAAACATTTTTAGTAATTTTTTTTAAAAATGTTATGATTAATTTGTCCGAAAGTGCCATAGCAAAAACGGTAATTATTAAACATTAAACAAAGTGAGTCAATTAAATGAAACCTTTATTATGACCAGAGAAATATGCAATGTTGCAATGTGTTTTATTAATAGTGCAAAATTAATTGTTATTTTCCTTGACTTTGTAAATGAGTCATAGCTATATGAATGAGTTTAGGTGTTGTTGACACAAAAAGTCACATTTTTTGTAATTGCAATTGCCTTCTGTCAACATTACCACAATCAATAACTGAATGTTTGTAAAATATCTAACCTTGTAGGAGTTTTAAAGTCACCATGAAATTAAAATGGACAATTCTAATTTTTTTTATGGAATGTAAATGATTTATCTATTTTTTTTTTATTCACGTGCCCTCGTAATCTTTAATCAAAATAACCTTCTCTTCTCTTCTCTTCTCTTCTCTTCTCTTCTCTTCTCTTCTCTTCTCTTCTCTTCTCTTCTCTTCTCTTCAAACCACAACCATCCAATCAATTACCATCCTATTTTTTTTTTCTTGTTCCAGAAGCCATTTTACTCAAATATACACTCACCTAAAGGATTATTAGGAACACCTGTTCAATTTCTCATTAATGCAATTATCTAATCAACCAATCACATGGCAGTTGCTTCAGTGTATTTAGGGGTGTGGTCCTGGTCAAGACAATCTCCTGAACTCCAAACTGAATGTCAGAATGGGAAAGAAAGGTGATTTAAGCAATTTTGAACGTGGCATGGTTGTTGGTGCCAGACGGGCCGGTCTGAGTATTTCACAATCTGCTCAGTTACTGGGATTTTCACGCACAACCATTTCTAGGGTTTACAAAGAATGGTGTGAAAAGGGAAAAACATCCAGTATGCAGCAGTCCTGTGGGCGAAAATGCCTTGTTGATGCTAGAGGTCAGAGGAGAATGGGCCGACTGATTCAAGCTGATAGAAGAGCAACTTTGACTGAAATAACCACTCGTTACAACCGAGGTATGCAACAAAGCATTTGTGAAGCCACAACACGCACAACCTTGAGGCGGATGGGCTACAACAGCAGAAGACCCCACCGGGTACCACTCATCTCCACTACAAATAGGAAAAAGAGGCTACAATTTGCACGAGCTCACCAAAATTGGACAGTTGAAGACTGGAAAAATGTTGCCTGGTCTGATGAGTCGCGATTTCTGTTGAGACATTCAGATGGTAGAGTCAGAATTTGGCGTAAACAGAATGAGAACATGGATCCATCATGCCTTGTTACCACTGTGCAGGCTGCTGGTGGTGGTGTAATGGTGTGGGGGATGTTTTCTTGGCACACTTTAGGCCCCTTAGTGCCAATTGGGCATCGTTTAAATGCCACGGCCTTCCTGAGCATTGTTTCTGACCATGTCCATCCCTTTATGACCACCATGTACCCATCCTCTGATGGCTACTTCCAGCAGGATAATGCACCATGTCACAAAGCTCGAATCATTTCAAATTGGTTTCTTGAACATGACAATGAGTTCACTGTACTAAAATGGCCCCCACAGTCACCAGATCTCAACTCAATAGAGCATCTTTGGTATGTGGTGGAACGGGAGCTTCGTGCCCTGGATGTGCATCCCACAAATCTCCATCAACTGCAAGATGTTATCCTATCAATATGGGCCAACATTTCTAAAGAATGCTTTCAGCACCTTGTTGAATCAATGCCACGTAGAATTAAGGCAGTTCTGAAGGCGAAAGGGGGTCAAACACAGTATTAGTGTTCCTAATAATCCTTTAGGTGAGTGTACATCACAATAGGGATGAAAAGACTTTTGAAACTTTCGTTTCATGCCAACTTTAAGCTCCACCCAGCACCCAGCCAACATCACTACTCCTCCACCTACCAACACCCTGCCAACATCACTGCAAACACCCAGCCGATATCAATACTCCTCCACCTACCAACACCCAGCCGATATCAATACTCCTCCACCTACCAACACCCAGCCAACATCACTGCTCCTCCACCTACCCAGCCAACCCACCCAGCCGATATCAATACTCCTCCACCTACCAACACCCAGCCGATATCAATACTCCTCCACCTACCAACACCCAGCCAACATCACTGCTCCTCCACCTAGAGGAGCTCCACCCAGCACCCAGCCAACATCACTACTCCTCCACCTACCAACACCCTGCCAACAAACCTACCAACACCCAGCCGATATCAATACTCCTCCACCTACCAACACCCAGCCAAACATCACTGCTCCTCCACCTACCCAGCCAACCCACCCAGCCGATATCAATACTCCTCCACCTACCAACACCCAGCCGATATCAATACTCCTCCACCTGCCAACACCCAGCCAACATCACTGCTCCTCCACCTACCCAGCCAACCCACCCAGCCGATATCAATACTCCTCCACCTACCAACACCCAGCCGATATCAATACTCCTCCACCTACCAACACCCAGCCGATATCAATACTCCACCTACCAGCACCCAGCCAACATCACTACTCCTCCACCTACCAACACCCTGCCAACATCACTGCTCCTCCACCTACCAGCACCAGCACCCAGCCAACATCACTAATCCTCCACCTACCAGCACCCAGCCAACATCAATACTCCTCCACCAACCAGCACCCAGCCAACATCACTACTTCTCCACCTACCAGCATCCAGCCAACATCACTAATCCTCCACCTACCAGCACCCAGCCAACATCAATACTCCTCCACCTACCAACACCCAGCCAACATCACTGCTCCTCCACCTACCAGCACCAAGCCAACATCACTACTCCTCCACCTACCAACACCCTGCCAACATCACTGTTCCTCCACCTACCAGCACCAGCACCCAGCCAACATCACTAATCCTCCACCTACCAGCACCCAGCCAACATCAATACTCCTCCACCAACCAGCACCCAGCCAACATCACTACTTCTCCACCAACCAGCATCCAGCCAACATCACTAATCCTCCACCTACCAGCACCCAGCCAACATCAATACTCCTTCACCTACCAACACCCAGTCAACATTACTGCTCCTCCACCTACCAGCACCCAGCCAACATCAAGCACCCAGCCAACATCACTAATCCTCCACCTACCAGCACCTCCACCTCCACCCAGCCAACATCACTAATCCTCCACCTACCAGCACCCAGCCAACATCACTACTCCTTCACCAACACTCCTCTACCAACCAGCACCCAGCCAACATCAATACTCCTCCACCTACCAACACCCAGCCAACATCACTGCTCCTCCACCTACCAGCACCAGCACCCAGCCAACATCACTGCTCCTCCACCTACCAGCACCCAGCCAACATCACTACTCCTCCACCTACAAGCACCCAGCCAACATCACTACTCCTCCACCTACCAGCACCGACCCAACATCACTACTCCTCCACCTACAAGCACCCACCCAACATCACTGCTCCTCCACCTACCAGCACCCTGCCAACATCACTCACTACTCCTCCACCTATAAGCACCCACCCAACATCACTGCTCCTCCACCTACCAGCACCCAGCCAACATCAATACTCCTCCACCTACCAACACCCAGCCAACATCACTGCTCCTCCACCTACCAGCACCCAACCAACATCAATACTCCTCCACCTACCAGCACCAGCACCCAGTCAACATCACTGCTCCTCCACCTACCAGCACCCAGCCAACATCAAGCACCCAGCCAACATCACTAATCCTCCACCTACCAGCACCTCCACCTCCACCCAGCCAACATCACTAATCCTCCACCTACCAGCACCCAGCCAACATCACTACTCCTTCACCAACACTCCTCTACCAACTAGCACCCAGCCAACATCAATACTCCTCCACCTACCAACACCCAGCCAACATTACTGCTCCTCCACCTACCAGCACCAGCACCCAGCCAACATCACTGCTCCTCCACCTACCAGCACCCAGCCAACATCACTACTCTTCCACCTACAAGCACCCAGCCAACATCAGTACTCCTCCACCTACAAGCACCGAACCAACATCACTACTCCTCCACCTACAAGCACCCACCCAACATCACTGCTCCTCCACCTACCAGCACCCTGCCAACATCACTCACTACTCCTCCACCTACAAGCACCCACCCAACATCACTGCTCCTCCACATACCAGCACTCAGCCAACATCACTACTCCTCCACCTACAAGCACCCACCCAACATCACTGCTCCTCCACCTACCAGCACCCAACAAACATCACTCACTACTCCTCCACCTATAAGCACCCACCCAACATCACTACTCTTCCACCTACAAGCACCCACCCAACATCACTGCTCCTCCACCTACCAGCACCCAGCCAACATCACTACTCCTCCACCTACAAGCACCCAGTCAACATCACTACTACTCCTCAACCTACAAGCACCCAGTCAACATCAAGCACCCAGCCAACATCACTAATCCTCCACCTACCAGTACGCAGCCAACATCACTACTCTACCACCTACCAGAACCCAGCTAACATCACTAATCCTCCACCTACCAGCACGCAGCTAACATCACTACTCCTCTACCTAGCAGCACTTAGTTTAGTATGATTCCTTTTATAAAACAGCAGTACAATACACATTTAGCACACAACTTTATTTGTTTTTGCAAACTCTATTCAAATTCATATCAATAGGGTGCATTTTATTATTAAACAATTTTATTCTTTAATTCGTGTAATAAGGATCAAGCTTTATATCCTCATTTTTACCACTTCCACTCACCGCTGTCATATGCGGCCAAACGTTATATTTAACTAATATGTAGCTAACTTACCCCACCCTGCAAAAAAATATATGTTTAGACTCCTTTTCTCTAATTCCAAAACGATGGAACAGATTTTACAATTAATAGTGTGTTTGTTACTCACTTTATCCAGTAGCCAATCCTAGCCTAATCTGTTATCTGATAAATCTACAAATTTAATGAGTAATAATCTACTAGGTGGCTTTAATGTACAAGTTATTTTTATTCAAATGTACTGATTTTTTTATTTATTATTTATTTATTTATTTATTTGTTCTGCACAGATATCACATAGATACAGTACAAGGAGGGGAACGAAACCCACTTGGGTTTATACAGAGTTCCACTCCACTTGCATGAATAAACAAAAAAGGCACGCAGACAAATAAGTTGAATAATAAAAAAAGGGGAAAAACATATTTTCAGAAGCATGATTATCCTAATGGAAGTAACTTAAAGTTATAGATGTTGAAGGGTAAAGGTAAAGGTAAAGGAGGAACAAAAGTAAAGAGCAGCATATAAAGGTCAGTAAGACTATAGTATACTGCAGGGAACTTATAGCAAAAAAACTGTCATTGTAAAATCAAAAGGTCTTTCAACTGTTTTTTAAAGACAAACAGAGAAGACATGGATCTTAGGGACAAACTTAATTCACTCCATAATTGAGGACCCCTAAAGCTGAGGTCAGTTTTATGACCTGAGGTTCTAGAGAACGGTAAGACAAGATTTATTTCACTATGCCTTGTATGATGGATATGAGTATCTGAAATAAAAGTAAAGAAGTGTTGTAATGTTGGTGGGAAATCATCTCTCTTATAAATAAACTTATGAATAAATATGCATGATAAATATACATTGACTTTCTCAATTGATAAAATCTTGTATCTGAGAAATAGAGGTGCAGAGGGAGCATATTTAGAAGAGTAGGAGATCATACGCAAGAACTTCTTCTGAATTTTAGAAATTTTAGCGAGATAAGTGGGAAAAGTAGCACCCCAGACAATATTGCAATAATTCATATAGGGAAATAAAAAACTGTAGTAAAGCGTTAGATGAGCAGATGAGTGGATTGAAGGTAAAACAATTCTTAGAATATTTAACATTTTAGAGGATCTTGTACAGACTAGATCAACATGTTTGGACCAAGTTAAACCTTCGTCAATCAGAACACCGAGAAATTTTGTTGAAGCCACTTGAGTAACTGGAGCTCCATCAATTTCTATAGCAGCATGTTCTTTGGGGTAGAATTTATTAATATTGTGAAATATCATAAAATTACATTTTTTGACATTGAGCATTAGCTTGTTAGTGCGAAACCAATTTGATAATATTTTTAACTCGTCATTAACCTGTTGGATCAAGGTGACAAAATCCTTGTGTACTGCAATAAGATTGGTGTCATCTGCAAATAATATGGGTAGGAAATGATCACAACAAAGGAATAAATCATTAATATAAATTAAAAACAATAAAGGACCCAGAATAGAACCCTGAGGAACCCCAAATGAAATTTTAGAAGTTTTAGAAAAGAAACCATTGAAATTGTTCTCTGTTAATAAAGTAATTGCGGAACTAAACTAAGGCAGTACCCTCCACTCCATATCTATTAAGCTTAGAAATCAAAATATCATGTGGAACAGTGTCAAAAGCCTTACTTAAATCGAGAAAAACACAGAGAGCAAATTTTTTATTATTCAGGGCATTTGATATATGATTTACAAGCTGTATTAATGCATGTTCTGTTGAATATTTTTTCCGAAACCCATATTGGTGTTTATATATAATGTTGTTAATAATTAAATGTTTATTTAATCGTTCATAAACAAGTTTCTCAAATATTTTAGAGATACAGGGCAGAATGGATATGGGACGATAATTGCTAAACACCTTTGTATCACCTGATTTAAAAATGGGAATAACTTTTGCAATTTTAAGAGCTTGGGGAATAATTCCAGATTGAAATGATAAAGAGATTACATAAGTAAGAGGTTGAATAATTTGATCAATGGTCTCCTTAAGGAGGATACTCTTAATGCCATCGTGGCCAGGGGCTGAGTTCTTTAAAGAAAAAATAATCTCTCGGACCTCCTGCGTAGTTGGGTGATCAAGATTGGGGAGGGGAGAGTACCGCCCATTTATTTGACTACATGGATCATTATCAGTTTTCTGGATATTGTGTGCTAAATCAAAACCAATTTTGGTAAAGAAATTATTGAAGCCATCAGCTATATCAATAGGGTCTGATAGACACCTATCATAGTCCCTCATCTCTGTGGGTGCAGATGCAGCCTTCCTATTACGACTCAGAATCTGATTTATAATGTTCCAGGTTGATTTAATGTCATTGGAGACTCGATTAAACTGGTCGGCATAAAACTTTTTTTTAGTCGCCTTAATTAAGCTTGTGAATTGGTTCCTATATTTTTTGTATGTTTCTAGGTTATGAGGAGTAGGCTTGGTGATAGACTTGCGATACAACCTATTTTTCTTTCTGGATAGTTTCCTCAATTCACCGGTAAACCAGGGTTTGTCTCTAGCTACATTGGATTTCACAGCTATCAGAGGAAAACTGGATTCCAGAGCTGAATTAAAGAGAGTCAAAAATAAATCATAGGCTTTGATAGCATCCTGCAACAACATGACCTCATCCCATATGATAGAGCTGATGGCTGATTTGAATATTCCAATATTTTTAAGGGTGAAATTTCGATATTTTACATGCACATTATTAGTAATACAAGCTCCAGAAACAAAATGTATCATTTGAAAGACTGGAAAATGGTGAAAATGACGTTATTTTGAGTTAAACAAAATATTATCAATAAGAGAGGCTGAGTGTGTGGTAACTCTGGTAGGTTTTGTAATTAAAGGGTAGAAGTTTACAGAGTACAGGGTATTAAGAAAATCATGTGTAGCAGTGTGAACAGCGTGTAAGATATTCAAATTAAAGTCACCGTGTAGCAAACAGAGCTTATGTTCCTTTGAAATAATATCTAAGGTTGAATCAAGTGCATCAATGAAAGTATTTATATCTGAAGCAGGTGGTCTGTAAATGCATCCAATCACAATGCTTTTCCCTTTAAATAAATAACATGAGGGAATTTCAATAAATAGAGATTCTACTAATGTTAAGTTAAAGTCATTACTTAAATCCTTTCTGAGAATATAATTAAATGAATCAGACACGTACAGAGAAACTCCTCCTCCTCTTTTCATTTCTCTACAGGAGTGGATAGCATTATGGTGTGATAGATTATAGAGGTGTGATGTGTCATTATGGAGCCACGTTTCCGTAAATGCTGAGAAGGAGTGTGACAAGGTAGATAAGAAGGTTTTAAAGTGATCGAAGTTTTCTCTGAAGCTACGTGCATTCACATGAATCGTGGAGAACGAGGTTTGATCAGAATGTGTAGGAGACAAGCAAGACAAAAAATTAAACTGCTGTTCGGTATAATATTCACACGACAAATTAACAGAGTTCAGATAATTGTTATTGGAGTCAGGATTAAAAAAGGTTTCATAAATTCCAGAGTTGTTGTCCATGTTCAGCTCAAATGGGTTCAGAGTCCGTGAATCTATTTCAGGTGCTGCGTGTTTCCAGTCACTTGTTATGAAACTAGAGTCAATTGATGTCATAATAAAGGAATGATAAGATAGTACCTTGAAAGAACGTCATCACACCAAAACGACTCACGTTCCACCAACACATCAGGGTTAATCCTTTCACTCGAGAAACCCGAACAATCCATCGGCAGCAGTGGAAACAGGAGTTCTTGAGACTGAAATGATTCATTTATATTCATCCAGCTGATTTGATTCCCGTATCGCCAAAACCTTCACATCCTCTGGTCGTAATCCATTCGTCTTAATCCACACTTTGCAGTTCCGGGTCCATGTCGACTGAATCTTTCCATTTTTACGTAGTAATCTAGCGTCCTTAGCAATATCAGCATTCTTTTTAGTGAGACGTTCGTTAAAAGTAAACTTTCGTGCCCTTCAATTTCCCCCCTTGTCTCAACAGCGCGACTTGTGTTTGTGGTTCACAAAGCGCACAATGATGGCAGGAGGCCCAGGGATCGTAGAATGACGCTTCTTAGGTAGCAAGTGACAGGCAGAAAAGTTCTCACTCTGAACTTCAATATCTTTGCTCACCAAGAATGAAACAACCTGCTGTTCCAGAGATTGGGTCTCTGTCTCCGGTGCATTAGCATCGAGGACTCCTGCCACTGGATCCGCCACCCTCGCATAGTTACGATGTTTCGTTTCCAAGCCAGTTATAATGAGGTCGTTCATTCTCGTGTGCTGTTCAAGATCGTCGATTCGTTTCTCCAACATAGCTATTTTCTCATCTTTCTTCATCAGTAACATCTTAAGCGACTGAATGTCAGCTGACAGTTTCTCATTCAATGCCGTCAAGTTTTCCTGTTTAGTTACGTTTCTCAGCGTTAAGCTGATCAGTTCCAATTGTTCCTCCACTCTTTTCATCTGTGCAATCGTGGGCCCCCCCATACTTGCTTAGATTGTTTTCAAAAATGTAATTAGTATAATAAATTAATGTGGTGAAATGCCAACAAAGCCAGAGCTCCATTCAACAGCTGAGCTGCGTGCCGCCATCTTGTTGATAAATGAATAGTTAATCATCCAGTGATACCAGTACTGATAATATGCAATCTTATTCTTTAAATGTCTAACCTTTTAAAAATGCTTCGCAAACAGTCTGTTCTGCTGCATCTTTACGGTGCTGCATGTATTTGCTGCTACTTCCGGGAAACATTGAGATGCTCCACGAGCCGCCATTGCTGTAAAAAACAAACAAATAAAAAACAAAAAAACTTTCCTTTGGAGTGAATAGAGTTGTCACAACTCTATTTATCTATGGCTCTGCCCTAAACATACTAAGCCTAATGTAAAAAAATAAAATAAAAAATAAGAAAAAGGGTTCATATTTTAATTGACAGATGAAGTTTATGAGTAATATACAACAGAGACAGACAAAAATAGAAATAATCATGGAAATCGCATGAAATTATTAAGAATTAATTTATTAGTATTTAATAAATTCTTGATTACTTAGTGCAGATATGAAACATTTGGAAAATTACCAATTTGAATTAATTATTATTTAAAAATACATCAAATTATTTATTTTATATGGCAAAATATTTGTAATCTAAAATGTTTAAAATTCAAGACACTGCTGCTACTTTCTTTTATATAACTCAAGGATTTTTTTTGCAATGAATTAATGTTAATTGTTGATTACCTTTACACAATGCCAGCTGAACTATCTCTGAATTTTAGAATAGGTTTAGAGTTAACGAATCAAAACCGATCCAACACGATTTAGACCAGGTTCAGCAGGTTCACAGTGCTCACTATAAACATTCAGGGTATGATGAACTGGAGCGCATACGTCTGGGGCCGGTTTCACAAAGCTGTTTTAGACCGGGCTATAGTGTTAGAAAAGTCTAAAATGTGCTCATAGACTAGTCTAATGCAAGTTAGACTGTTTCACAAAAATAAAGACCAAAAACATTAGACACCTTACCCCCAGGCTAAGTTAGGTCTAAGACTCTGTTACTGCTGGTTGCCAAGGTAACAATCAGTTGCATTATAAACAGCCAAAAGAAAAGGGGAAATGGCTCATAATTTAAACATTTCTTCTTGTTACTACATTCTCCGCTAAATTTCCCAAGTAAAATGTGCTTGTAACTGTGATACTCCTCCAACAAACACATATTTTCCGCTGGGGTAAACGGCACTGAGTGGCTGAATGCGCTTACTCGATCCGCCATGTTTTTTGTTTTGAAAAGTGTCTTATTTTACCCAGAATACATTGCAGTGTAGTCCTTCTTAAGATAGTCAGAGTCTTAAGTGCTCTGTGCAACGGTCTGATTTAGATGTCTATCTGAAGTCTGACTATCTACTACAGACGTCAGCAACCAAGGCACGCGTGCCAACACGCGGAGGGTTAATCGCTGGCACGCAAGCAAATGCGAGAGAATTCAAATGCGAGAGATTTCATTCAAATAAAGTAGTCTACCTGCACACAGATCTACATTTTGATGTAATAATTCCTCATAGTAAAAAAAGCTTATTTTATTAAGTTGGGAGTAGAGATGCACAGATTGATCCGCTGGTGACCGAAATTAGCCGATTTTCACGTGATCGGCCAGTCAGTCTGACATATGCCGATTTTGCTCGTGAATTACGGCCGTTTCACGCAAATTTTTTTCGCCGTGTTAATCAATGAGTGCATTCACACCGGGAGCAGGAACAGCGCGCGTGAGCGCCCAACAGGAGCGTCGCGTGAGCAGCAGTGAAGAGAGGGTTTCGCCGCCGAGTCTATTTTGTCTGCGCTGCTCACGCTCAATTAAAGTGAAAGCACACATTTGATGGACAAAATAAATATGATTTCAAACAAAAGTGCCCAAAATGCACAGAATGTGCATGTCTAGTGTGTTTTAACAAGTACTGGATTAGGTTATGTCAGAAATAAAAGAAAATGAAGACTCAAAAATATTTATATAAAATTTACCCATTTAAACTTGTTTTTATTATTCAGTTTGGTTAAAAGGATATATTTTATATATAAAAAAAACTTTAAAACACACAGAAATATATATATATATATATATATATATATATATATATATATATATATATATATATATATATATATATATATATGTATATATATTTATTTCTGTGTGTTGTAAAGTGGTTAGAAAAAAAGAAATCGGAATCGGCTAAAATCGGTCTCGGCAGGTCAAACTCAATGAAAAATCGGAAATCGGAATCGGCCTAGAAAATTGTAATCGGTGCATCTAGGAGTTATAAATACTATTAAATTCTCTATCTAAATCTAAAACAAATTTCAAGAGAAATATTTAAATTTCTGTATTTTTGTGTAAGCCATTATGAAAATGTTTGTGTATTTATATGAGTGTGTGTGTATGTAGGCTATATATATATATATATATATATATATATATATATATATATATATATATATATATATATATATATATACAGTGAGGAAAATAAGTATTTGAACACCCTGCTATTTTGCAAGTTCTCCCACTTGGAAATCATGGATGGGTCTGAAATTGTCATCGTAGGTGCATGTCCACTGTGAGAGACATAATCTAAAAAAAAAAATCCAGAAATCACAATATATGATTTTTTAACTATTTATTGGTATGATACAGCTGCAAATAAGTATTTGAACACCTGTCTATCAGCTAGAATTCTGACCCTCAAAGACCTGTTAGTCTGCCTTTAAAATGTCCACCTCCACTCCATTTATTGTCCTAAATTAGATGCACCTGTTTGAGGTCGTTAGCTGCATAAAGACACCTGTCCATCCCATACAATCAGTAAGAATCCAACTACTAACATGGCCAAGACCAAAGAGCTGTCCAAAGACACTAGAGACAAAATTGTACACCTCCACAAGGCTGGAAAGGGCTACGGGGAAATTGCCAAGCAGCTTGGTGAAAAAAGGTCCACTGTTGGAGCAATCATTAGAAAATGGAAGAAGCTAAACATGACTGTCAATCTCCCTCGGACTGGGGCTCCATGCAAGATCTCACCTCGTGGGGTCTCAATGATCCTAAGAAAGGTGAGAAATCAGCCCAGAACTACACGTGAGAAGCTGGTCAATGACCTGAAAAGAGCTGGGACCACCGTTTCCAAGGTTACTGTTGGTAATACACTAAGACGTCATGGTTTGAAATCATGCATGGCACGGAAGGTTCCCCTGCTTAAAACAGCACATGTCAAGGCCCGTCTTAAGTTTGCCAATGACCATTTGGATGATCCAGAGGAGTCATGGGAGAAAGTCATGTGGTCAGATGAGACCAAAATAGAACTTTTTGGTCATAATTCCACTAAACGTGTTTGGAGGAAGAAGAATGATGAGTACCATCCCAAGAACACCATCCCTACTGTGAAGCATGGGGGTGGTAGCATCATGCTTTGGGGGTGTTTTTCTGCACATGGGACAGGGCGACTGCACTGTATTAAGGAGAGGATGACCGGGGCCATGTATTGCGAGATTTTGGGGAACAACCTCCTTCCCTCAGTTAGAGCATTGAAGATGGGTCGAGGCTGGGTCTTCCAACATGACAATGACCCGAAGCACACAGCCAGGATAACCAAGGAGTGGCTCTGTAAGAAGCATATCAAGGTTCTGGCGTGGCCTAGCCAGTCTCCAGACCTAAACCCAATAGAGAATCTTTGGAGAGAGCTCAAACTCCGTGTTTCTCAGCGACAGCCCAGAAACCTGACTGATCTAGAGAAGATCTGTGTGGAGGAGTGGGCCAAAATCCCTCCTGCAGTGTGTGCAAACCTGCTGAAAAACTACAGGAAACGTTTGACCTCTGTAATTGCAAACAAAGGCTACTGTACCAAATATTAACATTGATTTTCTCAGGTGTTCAAATACTTATTTGCAGCTGTATCATACAAATAAATAGTTAAAAAATCATACATTGTGGTTTCTGGATTTTTTTTTTTAGATTATGTCTCTCACCGTGGACATGCACCTACGATGACAATTTCAGACCCCTCCATGATTTCTAAGTGGGAGAACTTGCAAAATAGCAGGGTGTTCAAATACTTATTTTCCTCACTGTATAGGCTATGTGTGTGTTGTGGCACAGTGATGAACTCGGAAACTTAAAAATGGCACTTTATGACAAAAAGGTTGCCGATCCCTGATCTACTAAATCTAAGCCATAGTCAGAGTCTATCTTTGTGAAACCGGCCCCTGATTCTTGTGACATCTGCAGCGAACAGACAATCACACAGAACACGGAGAGTGTCAGTTTGATTCACTTCTTGCGAGAGAGCAAAATTTACTTCACTGCTGAAAACTAAGGCCAATTCATACACTTTATCTTTCGAAGGTTGCATTCCAAGACCGAACCATTTCAAAGACTCCTTCAAATGGCCTAGAAATGTGTCTAACCCAAGATTCAATGCACACTGGTGATGACTGGATTCTTTCAAACAAAATGGCAGGTTGTGCTTCTGTGATTATACATTTAAAAGTAAGTATTGTGTTTTAACTTAAATAGTCTATATTTATTTATTACAGGTAACTTTAATTGACCTCTGCGGGAGTTTTATTTAAGCCTTGCCAACACATTTACATAACAGATATAATAAAAAAGGAGAAAACAAACATATCTGTTATCTTTGCTTAGTTAGATAATGCAGCATAAACACATTGATGTTATGATAAATAAAGTTTGAAGTTCATTAACAACTGATTTTTGTATAAGATTGCTGTGAATGGCATAATATATCAACATTATGCACTGTATTTATTCCACACAGTCAATGTTTAGAGTCTTTTTAGAGTTTTTTTTTTTTTTTTTTTTTTTCAAAGACCACATTTACAGATATAGACAGAACAAACAAACCAGCCACTTGAACCAAGTGTTCAAAACATTAATGATGTATAGAGAGGAAAATTCTATTATCAATATTAATGTATTAAAATAACATTCATCTTATTGTTTTATATTACTGAAAAAGAATAATAATCCTGTTTTGTCATACATTTATTGTAGGCTTATGACTTTACTTGTATGTAATAATCATCACTTTTAGTTCTCTTTTCAGATCAATATATAAAGTATTGTCTATGGCCGGCCCAGGCTCGGTTGCTGCCCTAGGCGAGATTTTAGATAGTGCCCCCACAAGCCAACCCCCGGTTTTAATGTTAACCAAACAACAAAGGACGAAGGAAGAAAAAGAAAAAACAACCACCGCTTTTGAACTTTAAAAAGAATATGAATACTATGCAGTATTATTTATTTGATTAGCCAACTTTATTAAACTGAATAACTAAAGCGCACTGTTTATTTAATTTGTATCTTTGTTGTATTTATTGGTGCTTTTGCTTGTAATATGATTGTTTGTTGTATTGTATTTATTGGTACTTTTTCTTGTAATTTGATTGTTTGTTTTTATTTTATTGCTGACTGTTTACTTGTCTTTAAAAATGTAGGCTATTAAATTTATATTAGTTAAGCTAGTAGTTTTAGCTGTGGTATCAAAATTGGAATAGAGAATTGTGAATTTTCACTAGTCTCTAAAATTTTGGTCATAACTGCATATTTTTGTGTCATGGCTGTAAATGTTCTTAATATTAACAGTGCTCAACGTTAAGTATGAAGTAAATAAATGGTGATAATCTGGTTAAAAAGAATCACACACGAATTAAACAAAATATAAATCGCCAAAAAAGTGCAATAAACTAGACTCTTAAACTTAAATGATTGCAATTTATGAATGCTTTAGACTACAGTCCTAGCCATGGTTTCTTTTAGAAGAAGACACTTAGGAGGTTTTGGTCAAGTAAAGCAAAGAGCAATATAACTGAATTTTTTAAAGACATAAATTTACTTTTATTTTAAAGAAAATACTCTGCACTTTACTTGCAGTTTAAAACAAACAAGTGTTGCCAGAGGTTCCAAAAAAGCTATTTCAGAGTTGAACACAAACATCAATGTGGGCCATGAAGAGTCATTAACTTATGATTTCACTTTTCCAAAGCATACACGTGGCGAATGCTAATGGTATAACTGCATAAACTGGTCTAGCATAAATAACATGTTATGGTGATGTATAATAATCACATCATGATGATGGTAGGTTTTAATTAGTCCAACATAGAATTGTCAACTTTATCATAAACGTATTGTAATCTAGAGTAGGCTGAAAGAATGTTAATTAGCATAAACACACAAAGTGCACTCTATTTGAAATCACTAAAAGCTGTCACTTATCTCAGACTCAATTCATCACGATCTCACAAAGTTTTAATCAATGAAGCTATCCACACTGCATAATTAATCTTTTATTTACATCGTGACTACACTTTGTTATAATGAGAGGATTCGCGAGCATTCAGAACACAGCACTGGACAAAAACTCAGCGTTTTGAGCGGTGAGTGGATTCTGACTAACTTGCACCTTTGATTGGCCACCGTGTTCAAGCAATCAACAGACATGTCTGTGATTGACTTAAATGTGCAAACCGTTTGACGCTCTCCAGAGCGCAAACACAAATAGCCTTTGTAAATCAGTTTCTCCAACAGGATATTATCATAGTATTAACCTGAGGGTGCTCTTGCTTTTGTTTGAGGGTGCTTAGCACCATCTAGCACCACCGTAGAACCGGTCCTGCCTCTTGTGCGGCGCCCACTGTCACTTTGCACTCTAGGCATCCGCCTATGTCTCCTATGCCACGTGTCGGCCCTGATATTGTCTAACAGAGTATTTTTCTGCTGAAATTTCAAGGTTTCTGTAGTAAGTAAAAGTAAGTATCTCCGTATATTAGATATTTCTGATTATTTTCTGATCAAGATCAACAGAGACTGCTGGAAGCTTTTAACTTTACCTTTCTCTTCATATGTTACTAGTACCTCCATGCCTCTGTTTTTATTAAAATTAACCAACTGTTAATGTGAAAGGTTTTTTTTCCGACTGGGTTGTGTGTGTAAAGTGCTTTCATGCAGCTTTGCTCCCTGTACAGACATACACAGTTTTATCCATAGAGTGACTTGACGTTTGACACTATCAGAAACTCTCTTGTCTTGCTGCTATCTGCTTTTATTACAAATTACACTTCGTTATCACTGGATATACAGCGTTTTATTATTAAATTATGAAAACATGTTTTTTAATCAGCCGCAGTGAATTGTAAATGAGTTGTGATAGTGAGTGTGAAGGTAACAATGTGGCCTTGATGGATGCCCTGCCCGGTTTATTTAACTGCATAAGTCTATTTCTTTTATTGGATGTTCATGTAAATTTACATTTAAATGACAGTCTTTTTAGATGTTGTGATAGGTTTGTCATAGAAATGTTTATACAAATTAAGTAATAGGACGAATATGTCTAAGTAGTGTCTACAACTTTACACATAAATTACCCCTAACTTCTACAAACCTGATCTTTCGACTAGGTCTCGATTATGTCTAAGCTCCTCTCAGGTAAATAATGCAGTACAGTTTGCAGAGAGCGTGGATGCTAACAGCATGGCGGAGATAACCAAGGTGCTAACTGAGCTAAAAGCACTTCGCTCAGCATTTCGTTCAAAGTTAAACGGATTGCACAGCTGGAAATGAAGACGGTCGATATAGAAAATCGTGGGAGGATGAAGAATAATCGGATGTCTGCATGTCAGGATATAAGTAGAAAGCATTGGAATATTTTAACTAGGCAAGGCAAGGCAAGTTTATTTATATAGCACATTTCATACACAATGGTAATTCAAAGTGCTTTACATAGAATACATTTTTAAGAATAATTAAAACAGTTTAGAATAAAAAATAAAATACAACAGTCGGACGAACAGTGGGACAGTGCTCATTCAGTAAATGCACAGCTAAACAGATGAGTCTGGATTTGAATGTGACTACTGTAGGAGCACATCTGATCTCTTCTGGAAGCTCTTCTAAAAGCAGACTCGCCATGCTTAGAGTAAACCCTTGGTATTTCTAGCTGATATGATCCTAATGATCTGAGTGATCTGTTTGGTTTATATTCAGTGAGCATATCTGCAATGTATTGAGGTCCTAGGCCATTTAATGATTTATATACCAGTAATAATACTTTAAAATCAATCCTAGATGTAACTGAGAGCCAGTGTAAAGACCTGAGGACTGGTGTGATGTGTTAATATTTTCTGGTTCTGCTCAGCATTCTGTATGAGCTGCAACTGTCTTATGGTCTGTTTGGGAAGGCCAGTGAGGAGTCCATTACAATAATCCACCCTGCTGGTGATGAAAGCAAGAACAAGTTTCTCTAAGTCTTGACTGGAAACATAGCATCTAATTCTTGGAATATTTTTGAGATGATAGAATGCTGATTTAGTTATTCGTAAACAGCTATTGTGTGTGCGCAAGTCTTTTTGCTGACCCTGCTCTTTTTTTCATACTACAGAGCAAAAAGTGTTAGAGATTTTCTTGTTAAATCCGATACCTTTGTGAAAAGTAAGAGGGATGGATGTAAAGGTAATGACATTTTTTTATGCCTGTCCGGGGGCGTCGGACTGGGGGTAAAACCAGTAGTGATTACCAGGGCCCCAAAGGGAGAGAGGGCCCTTGAAAAGTCTGGAATATATTTTATGCTACCTGGATATTTTCATTTCCTAATTAAATTTCATAATGAATGACAGATGAAATGTAAAGTTAGTGTATTGGCTGAATAATTTGGTTGATTGACTGACTGGTCTCACCCCTTGCTAATGCGCCAAATGGTTTAGTCCTTCTGCACGCATTTTATGTTAGTTAGCTGAGCATCTGGTGGAGCGCAAACATTTGCTATAGAAATGTCTTTCTCAAAGAAAGCCAAATCAGGCCCCCCAAAATGAAAGGAACGACATTAGAAGGAAAGAAAACAAAATGAGGGTAAACAATTGGTAACTGACTTATTTTCAAAGAAAGGTGAGCACAATCTAGAACACGAAATCTATATAGCTAAACTTCTATCTCCGCGATCGTTAGTGCTAAAAATGAACTGAGACAACCCATTGAAAGAGCAGAACATACACTTTCAGATGATAATTTGGTTATACATGTAATCTGAGGTAAAGGCTAAATAAATAAACTGTACACTAACAATGCTGTTTGCATACAACACACCATTATAATAGCCTAAATTGAAACCTGTTTAATTTTAAATTAATAAGCTATAATATCTAAAATTAGCAATAATTAGCAATTATATAGCCTACGTTGGGTGTTATATACAAAAAAAATATTGTAATCTTATTTAGCTTAAATTTAGTAACCACAGTAAAGTAGGCTAGAGAATGTTGAAAGGAGGTTTGAAATGTGTGTGCACACATGACAAATTATCAGGCTACTCTAAGCATTACAGTTAATAGTTATTACGCTATAAATATCTAGGTCTACAGATTCATGTGTGCAGAGGCCATATTATTATTATTTTATTTTTTTTGAGGAACATGGGGGCCCATCAGGACTGCCTATGCATAGGGCCCGGGATCTTGTGCTACGCCCCTGTGCCTGTCTCAAATGTGCTGCTTGTAAAAATATACGTAGAAGATCGCGACAAGTGCCCGAAATATAGGCAAATCAGATCTCGTTCACGCGAGTGACAATCACACAGTGTGAATTATCAAAGACGCGATCTGAGAGATTCGCAGACGAGTCACCGATGCCCGTGAGATATTTGGCATGCTAAATATCTGAACCTGTCCGCGATTCTAAATCCTGCTGTGTGAATGTGTTCTGACTAAAAACTACATCAGCGATGAGAGCAAGAAACAGGACAGCGGGGAGTTCGGGGACGAGTTATAGACCAGAATATCAGTATTTTAATAGATATATTTACAATTATGTCAAACAGAAACCAAGCACAAACATTTGTTTGACCAGCAGCAACAGCAGCACATTGCAAAATTATTTATCCCCTCGTCTCTCCAACCATTTCCTCCAGCATAATTGTTTTTCTCCTTTTCGCTGCAAATCAGCGCAGCCACAATTTTAGATCGCAAGCTTCTTGCAGGCTATCATTTTATATAACAATTTCAGTCTCGAGCGAGAACTCCGGTCTCACGCATGCGTGATCTTGCGTTATTTCCTTATCACTTCTCGCACGTGTTTGGTTGTGAAACGTAGTTTGCGAACCAGACAGAAGTTGTCTACGATTCTTTCTTTTGTAAAGTCATGCAGTGTGAAATCCCCTGTCGCCAATCCATCGTGCAGTGTGCACACAGCAGTTACTGAATGTTACTCCAGATAGTCGTGCAGTGTGAAAATAACAGTGACCTGACTACTTTGAAAATCGTGCAGTGTGAACTCGGCATAAGGATTCTGCACAGCGGGAAGATTGCTGCTCTGCTCACCATGCGAGGCCGAGGAATTCTACCGCTTCAGCTGTACTATTGGGCCACTCAGATAAAAGGTATGATTAGCTGGATACACGAATGCAGAACTGCTCACTGGACACACTGTAAAAAAAAAACCCGTAAAAAAACGGCAATTTTCTGGCAGCAGGGGCGCCAGAAAATTTCTGTTAAAAAACGGAAAAATACTGTAAAAAATACTGTAATTTCTTCCCGTTGTTTTTACGGAAAAAAACTGTATATTTAACATTGGATTTCAGTAATATGATATAATCACTGTAAAAAAAAAAAAACGTAAAAAAACGGCAATTTTCTGGCAGCAGGGGCGCCAGAAAATTTCTGTTAAAAAACGGAAAAATACTGTAAAAAATGGTAATTTCTTCCCGTTGTTTTTACGGAAAAAAACTGTATATTTAACAGTATATTTCAGTAATATGATATAATGTTAATTTACCGTCCTATTGAAGTATTAATATCTGTTTTGTACACTGATAACTAGTGATGGGTCGTTCGCGAATGAGCCGGATCTAAGAGTCGGCTCTTGTAGGTGAACGACGGGAGCTGGCTCGCATATCTGAAGAGCCGACTCTATTTTTAAAAATATAGCCTATAGAAATTAAATCATTATGTAGGCTAATAATGAAATAATGAATGATTTTAATTGTATTTAAAATAATTGACCAATTCAAAAACCAACAAAAACATAATTATATAGACCTAAAGGCGCACACACATTTGTTTCGACTGTCTGATCAGCCTCACATTCTGTTCCTGTCAATCATACACGCGATGTCAACCAATTAAACTGCATGAGGGAGGGCCGAGCTAACTCACACACACACACACACTAGGATAAACCACGGATCAGGCGGATGACGTGACGAAAAATAATATTTTAATTAAATTCGGGCGGGTGGCGGTTGAACCAATCAAATGAAAAAAGTTTGCCACAAAGCAAACCTGCAAACTATGCCCAGCTGTCAGTAGCCTACTATTGGAGGAGGCCTAAACGTATCTTAGATGAGAGCGCCTGGGTTATTTTGTTATTTTGTTTCGATATTAGTTATATTTTAAAATAGCCAGTCGTAGCCTACCACTCGTGGAATAGGCATTTAAAAGAGAGACAGATTATGGTCTGATATGACTCAGAAATGACATCGGGCAATTGCAGCGCAAGATGTTCAGAAGAACGCAAGAGCTAAACTTCTACAAGCTCAATAACATCCACATAAAAAATAAAAAAAGAAGGTAACAAAAATAGTCAGTCATAACTTTGCCCATTAATTAGATGTGCAAGGCAAGCAGACACGTTTTTGGGTTGTTATGGACAATTAAAAATGTGAATATTCACGTTGCACAGTTGTGTGGTGGACTTTCAGCGAGTTAAAACATATATTTTTTAAAGAGCCGTTTGTGAGTCAAAAAGAGCCGGCTCTTTTCAGTGAGCTGAGTCAAACGAGCCGGCTCACGAAAAAGAGCCGGAATGCCCATCACTACTGATAACCACCAATCACAGCAGTGATGAGAGTCACATGATCAATCAAAGCTCAACACAAGCAGTTCCTCCACAAGAAAGTTATTACTAATATATATAGAAGCTGCACAGTGTCATTCACACAAACATTAAACACCATCATGGTAACACATGAAATTTTAAAAATGCAATAAACATTAATTTAACAACATTAAATGTAACATAAACCCCTAATGTACATAACTGATTAGAAAAAACGAAGAAAACTATGAAGAAACAAACAGTTATTTCAACAAAAATACATCAAATGTGAAGTGTCACAGGGAATTGTGGGAATGTCAATTTACGGTTTTTCACTGTAAATTATACAATGAGTTGTTTTTGTTACAGGTATGTTACAGTAAAATTACATTAAATGTACCGTTAGATCTATCACAGTTATTTACCGTATATAGTACGGAAACTTTCTGTTAACCAATTAACAGTTTTTCACTGTAGCATTTTTACAGTCTTTTACCGTTAAAATTACGATCATTTTTTACAGTGCAGATATTGAAGAAGACCGTTAAATTATTGAAATATATAACAGTAATTGAGAAGAAGTTGAAAATAACTTTTAATAAAAAATGAAATAAAAAAAATGTTCTTGGCAATTTATCTAAAAAAAAAAAAAATCCTCACTGACTCAGGCCACGAAAGATCCATCTGTTCTATCTTCATTGCCCGGGAATGCGGCCTTCGAAGGATGCAGCCTCTGAATTGGGATGTCTCCGGTTGCTGATGAATGGATCGACTTCTGTCAGCTTGTTGAACACATTTTTATTTGGACAATTTCTACCATATGATGGCTGAAGCAGCAGCACATGACACTGTTTTCATGGTAACCAGATCAACATTGTGAACAGAACTCTACAAAACTTCAGTGAAAACATCAAATGATCATGCAATGGGATAAAAGCTTCTTTTCCCTGCAAACGATACCATGAAGAATGTGAATATTTAACCAAGTCAAAAACAAAAGGTAAGCAGTTACCAGTGTTAATTTCAGTATTGTTACTGAAATTTCAGTTAATTTAAAAAACGTCATTAAAGGCGACAACTTTTAAAGTTAAAAAACAATAAGGCTTCACTATTCTAGGAGAATAGCATCATCGATAACACAACATCTTGTTCCCTCATTTCAGGGAACCGAGGTTATGTCAGTAACTGGAGACTTTATCAAGGAAACCTTAACATTTGAATGACCTGTAATAAATGACAAGTATTCATAAAATCAATGACGCACTTAAATGTACTTATGCAATGCTAATTTGCTGAACTTTCGCTTAAAAGTTAGATGCTGTATAATTGTGTTCATGTTTGGAAAAAAAGTTAGTTTGATACAATTTAAATTACCGCCATGTGCATTATTTTTCAGATATGTACAATCAATTTGCACATAATGTTATGAATGTATGCAGCTTGAAAACACCTAGGCTATCTGAAAATGATTGCTCTATTTCAACTTAATAACTTAAACTGTACATATTTATATATGTTTATAGTAGTATGTTTTTAATATTGTACTCTCATATTTATTAGAGCTCAACATCTTTAGACATTGGAAATAAGTATCTTGTTAATGCTTGTTAGACATTTGAATTTACTAATAAATCATAGGGCCCTTTGATTTGGCGATGTGGAAAATGCAGATGGAATCGTAGAATCAAGTGTTTTATGCATTAATTGATTACTACCGTAATTTGAAAAAAAATTAAAACATACAACCCAGAAGTTCTGAATAATTACAAAAGCTTTTTGATTAACTGGCATTTAATGTAAACATTAAATGGAGTCCAAAACAATAACAATTCAAAAAAGTAATACAAAAAAATTAAAAAGGAAAAATTAAAACTATTTCATAAATGTTATATTAAACATTATAATAGTTCATAAATGTTCATATTAAAACTAGTTCATAGGGACCTACAGATCCCAGCAACTCTATGCATCTCTATGCAATTTTGAATATTGCTTAAGTGAATCTTTTAGCATGAAATTCTACTGTAGCCATTGTCCTCACTCTTTAATCTTGTATACAGACCAAGGCAGGTAATCGACTAACAGTAAGATGTGTGACTTTTGCTTGTTCTCACAAATTAGTGTCAGGCTAAAAAAATAAAGCATATAGATATAGATTTTCACAGTACAACAACAAAAACATTATTGAAATAGTCAAAGATTTTGTTATTGAATTTATAAAAAAAATAAAAAAAATAATTTTAATGTTTGTATGTGTTAAATAATTTTAATGAACCTGGTTGCTACTGTCTGTTGTACACTAGGTGGTGATGTAATGCCACTGTCCCATTTCATACAAACCTTATCCATTATCTGAGAATTTTTGTAGAGAAATGTACTACTAATATACTTTTTATTATTATGCAACGCATTATATAATTTTATTATATATTATCCATGTGTCCACATTAAATCTAAAGTATGATTACCATAATGAGTGTGTTCTGACACGTGTTGTTTAACTCCCAATAGTTTAAAATGTCTATAAATGCCAACATCAATGCATCTTTTTCATTATCTTCATGGCTCACCAAATAATAAAGACTTTATCTGCAGTCAGTACTAACTCAGATAGAAAATCAATAAATTATTTAATAAAGTCTCTTTAGATATTGGTATCCGTATCAGCCATCGAAAAAGATTTATTGATCAACCAGAATTGTTGAATGTATCCATTTCTTGTTAAATTGGTAAATCAGCTTAAGCAACTGAGAGCTTCACGGTAGAATCTGCCACATTGCGTCTTATTAATCCATCCGCTAGCCACCTGTGAACATCTATATGTCAGTCTAGAACTAGGTACTTGAATATCGATTTTGCAAGATAAAGTTTGTTGGATAAGATTGAATATCTTTTCATGCACTGAATATATTTGTATCTTCTGTGATCTCCTTTGTGTGTTTGATAGACATAACTTATGGATGTCACAATTACTTCACAAGAAATTTGTTTCAAATTGTTTTGGACAAATGGAAAGGATGGTTCTCTTTAAAGATTAATGAAGTGCATGTTTAAGTGAGGAAAAAAAAAAGTTTTTTGAGACTTGTTTAAAATGTTTGTTGTGAACTCATTATTTAAAAAAAAAAAACACTTGGCATGTTTGGTTCAATTAAAACAACCCTGTTGCGAATGCTCTGTTAGTGCGGTTCATTTGAACAATCATGAACGCTGCCATCCAAACCCCGGTGCCACCAAACAAGCAGACCGCTGAAAAGGTGGTGCGGTTTGAATGAAATATGAACGCAACACAGATCAAAGATATGTAAACGAGCCAAAAACAGGACATGATGCCACAAGATGCAACCCTAAAAAGGACAGAATGCTCAAGCACTCCTGTTTTTTCTCGTCATAGTTACCCATCACAGTTCGGTACAGGTATCAGAACTGCATCTCCTCACAGCAGATCAAATGTTTGTGACGAAAGGATTCCTGCCACTGTTTTGACTCTTACACATTTTATAAGCTCTTCACGAGTTCTCAGCTGGTCAAAATACCATCATATGCAGGCTATGCACACACAATTATCGCATTTATCCCAGCACACAGCTTTGGATGTTTGGTAAGTTTCGACACAAAATATACGTAATAAAAGCCGACCAATCAGGTTGTGAACATATCACTATGCCTTTAGGTTTGGGATCTTTAGGTTCTGTGTTAAAACAACAGTGTGACCACTAATAGGACCAAGACTACACTTTTGTTGATTTTTTTGGTCCGGACCAATCGAAACAAGCAAACCGAACTACACGTGTGAACACACCCTTGATGACTGCCATAAACTGTATCACTAGTTGGATTAAAGTTAAAAGTTAAACTCAACAATTGTATAACTGATATGATTGTATAAGTGACACTCTTGTATAACTCTATAACTGATTGTATAACTGACACTCTTGTATAACTGATTGTATAACTGACATAACAGCCGTGGTGGTTATAAAGAGCTCTTCCCACTCTTCCCCACTTGCAACTGACAAGATGAAGGTCCTAGAGGGATTTTTTTCTTTAGGTTTGTTGTATGTTTTTTTGAGCTCCAGTAATGCAAAGCAACAGAAGTTCAGGATTCCTGTCCATCAGAAATCAGCTTCTGCAATCTCATACCAGAAGGTCTGGGAGAAATTCAGAAGTCAAAGCGAAGCTGAGCGTGATGAGTTTCTGAGTGGCTCGTTCCCGGTTGATTTTGAATGGTCCGTCTCCAGTGAGAGTTTCAAAGTGGAGGGTGGATGGGCTGAACATGGGAAGGGTGAGACCATATGGGATCGTTTTAGCCATGAGGGCCATGTCTATGCGAATCAGACCACTGATTTGGCCTGTGATAGTTATCATAAGGTGGACTATGATGCGTATCTGCTTAGGGGAATGATGGCACCTAATTATCAGTTCTCAATTTCCTGGGCTCGCATTTTCCCCACTGGACACAGAGAAAGTTTGGTTGATGAGGGGGCTGCTTATTATGACAAGATGATTAACACACTTCTACAATCCGGCATCGAGCCTACTGTTACCCTGCATCATTGGGACCTTCCCCAAGCTCTGCAGGACTCAGGAGGCTGGCTTAATGACTCTACTGTGGAAGCTTTCAAAGAATTTTCTGACTTTTGCTTCTCTCGTTATGGAGACCGAGTCAAAACATGGATCACTTTCGGCAGCCCCTGGGTAGTGAGCAACTTGGGGTATGGAACAGGGGAACATCCCCCAAGTATGAAAAACCCAATAATAGCCTCTTACAAGGTGTGTTTGTCAATCAGAAAAAGAACCATCTATTTTATGATTTTATAAAGTATATATTGGTAATGCTGTGCTTGTTTTCACAGGTGACGCACAATGTTCTGAAATCTCATGCTGAAGCTTGGCATATTTATAATGATAATTACAGGAAACTGTACAGTGGAAAAGTGGGCATTGCTCTTAACTCCGATTGGGCAGAGCCAAGGAATCCCATAAGTGATCAGGATGTTGCAGCAGCTGAGCGTTATTTGAACTTCAAGCTGGGCTGGTTTGCTCACCCCATATTTGTAGATGGTGACTATCCAGCCGTGCTGAAGCAACAAATAGAGAAAAAGAAAGGTGAGTGTGGTAAAGAGCTGGCAATACTCCCCGTCTTCACTGAGGCAGAGAAACAAAGAATCCGAGGCACAGCTGATTTCTTCGGACTTAATCACTACACTTCCCGACTGATTAGTGAGAGCTTGGGTAGATGTGACGCTGGACCCAATAATGTTGGGGACTTCGAGGCTTATGCGGACCCCACATGGCCCTCCACAGCTTCTGACCAGATCCAGTCTGTTCCATGGGGGCTTCGGCGGTTATTGAACTACATCTATTTAGAGTACACATCCATCACAAAGGTGCCCATCTATATCACAGGAAACGGAATGCCAACTGAGTACTATGGTGATCTGCTCAATGACATTCAGCGTGTCGACCATCTCAAAGCTTACATTAATGAAGCAATGAAAGGTAAGTATTTTAAGGGAACTGGTCAGTGTTTAAAACTATGATTATATTAATCTTTTTAGTGGTAACAGGTCAGTCTGTGTGAAATCAGAGAGTTGGTGACCTAAATCTAAGATCTGTAAGGTATTTCTTGGAGATTCTAAAATTTTACAGTACAGACCTTAGTTTTAGGTCACCAACAACATCAGATTTGACACTGACTGACCTTAAAACAATCTTCTACAAATGTAACAAAACCCTTGCCAAACCTTAACATCCAGACTATATATAGTAATACAAGATCACTATTTACTAACTACTTCTTTCTACTACAGCT
Source organism: Vimba vimba (assembly GCA_022828995.1). NCBI lineage: Eukaryota > Metazoa > Chordata > Actinopteri > Cypriniformes > Leuciscidae > Vimba > Vimba vimba. The sequence goes on along the minus strand of CM040821.1, from coordinate 25,701,791 downwards.
GTGCATTTGGATGGTGTTGTCATCCAGAGGTTTACAGTCCAGTCTCTGATGGATGGTTTTGAGGGTCCTCAAGGCTACAGTCAACGATTTGGATTGCACTATGTGAACTTTGAAGATCCTGACAGGCCAAGAATCCCCAAAGCATCAGCATATTACTATTCAAAGGTGATTGAGCATAATGGATTTGCTGAGACTCCAGCAAGCTCTAAGATGCAAATCTATGGAAATAAAATTGAGAGCACAAAACTTCCTAGTCTGCCACCATCTGAAGTTCCTTCAAAATCCAAGGTTGTTTGGGAAAAGTTCTCCCCTCAGACCAAGTTTGACAGACAGCTTTATCACTATGGAACATTTCCAGAGGGATTCCAGTGGGGTGTCTCTTCTTCAGCATATCAGGTTGAAGGTGGCTGGAATGCAGATGGAAAAGGACCAAGTGTTTGGGATACTTTCACTCAAAAACCTGGTATGATCCCAAACAATGACAATGGTGATGTTGCATGTGACAGCTACAATAAAATAGATGAGGATCTATACATGTTGAGAGCCCTAAAATTGAAGACTTATAGATTCTCCTTGTCATGGTCTCGAATTTTTCCCAGTGGGAAAAAATCTTCTCTTAACCAGAAGGGTGTGGACTACTACAACAGGCTCATTGATGGTCTCTTGGCAAACAATATCACACCCATGGTGACTCTCTACCATTGGGACCTGCCACAGGCTTTACAAAACATCAACGGTTGGGACAATCCCGAATTAATTAACATATTCAATGAATATTGTGACTTCTGTTATGCAACATTTGGAGACAGGGTGAAGTTTTGGATCACATTTAATGAACCCCAGACAATTGCATGGTCCGGATATGGACTAGGTCTGATTCCACCTAACGTAAACCAACCTGGAGATGCTCCATACAGGGTTGCACACAACCTCCTGAAAGCTCATGCACAAGCTTATCACACCTATGATGAGAAATACAGGGCATCGCAAGGAGGTCTGGTATCCATTAGTCTAAACGCTGAATGGGCAGAACCCCTGGACGTCAACATCCCTCGAGAGGTGGTGGCAGCTGATCGAGCCCTTCAGTTCCAACTAGGCTGGTTTGCACATCCCATATTTAAAAATGGTGACTACCCTGATGCCATGAAGTGGCAGGTTGGCAACAAGAGTGAACTTCAAGGCTTGACAGAATCCCGCCTGCCTTCTTTTACTGACGAAGAAAAGGCCTTTATCCAAGGAACAGCTGATGTATTCTGCATTAACACATACACAACCAAAGTCGTGCGCCATGTGACCAGCATACTTGATGTTGAGTCTTATCAGACTGACCAGGACGTTGAGAAGAACTTTCCAGATGGCTCTGAAAATACTGCCGTTAATGACCAGAAGGCTGTTTCTTGGGGACTCAGGAGACTTCTTAACTGGTTAAAGGAAGAGTATGGAGACCCTGAGATTTATATAACAGAAAATGGTGTGGCTACAGTCCCTGCCATGACGGTTGATGACACTGATCGCATATTCTTTCTTAAGACCTATGTTGATGAGGCTCTTAAAGGTATGTTAACTATAGTTCTCATTCATGACAGTGCATACACACGTATTTGTCTGCTGATAAAGGTTTTTATGCAGAAATCATGAAATACATTACATATGTGCGTATACATATATATATATATATATATATATATATATATATATATATATATGATTATGAAAAGCTCTTTTTTGGACATGGTTTAGGCATAATTTATTCATACTGCTAGCTGTGTGAATGCACTCCCTCATTTAGAACAATCCAGATGCAGCAACATAGAGTAAAATTATGTGTATTTGCACCTATGAATCCTGTGGAAATTTTGCATGAAATTATTTTCTCATGAATACACAAATTGTACAAAATGTATTAGTGAAAATGGCTTAATGTTTGTAATGGTGTTAAATCGTGCATCTGACACATTTACATGTATTGTCTTTTTAGCACACAACCTGGATGGAGTACGTATTAAGGGTTATATTGCTAGCTCTCTGATGGACTCCTTTGAGTGGCTGAATGGCTACTATGTTAGTTATGGACTTCACCATGTGAACTTTTTACTTTCAAATCGGCCAAGAACTCCAAAGCGCTCAGCTCATCTCCTTTATGATATAATAAGAAATAATGGCTTTCCACTGACAGTGGAGGAAGAAATGTTATATGGACATTTTCCAGAGGGATTTATGTGGAGCACAGCAACAGCTGCATATCAGGTACAATCCATTTTAACAAATTCAATTTTTAATCATATTTGATATATATTTTTAAATCATATATTTGCTTAAAATTATATATGTTTCATGTTATGCTTTAACACCACAGATAGAGGGAGCCTGGAGAACAGATGGAAAAGGTCTCAGTATTTGGGACAAATATACACACACTCCCTCAAGAATAGCTAATGACGACAATGGTGACATTGCCTGTGACAGCTACAACAGGATCGCTGATGATGTCGATAATGTAAAAAAACTGAGGGTCGGCCACTACCGGATGTCTGTTGCATGGCCCAGAATTATGCCAGATGGAACAAACAGGAAAATTAATGAAGCTGGACTCAACTACTATAATAGGCTTGTGGATGCACTTTTGGCAGCTAATATCCAGCCACAGGTAGACTATTTTTTTAAATAATTTGCATGCTAGAAATGCACTCTGGTAGCCTAAATAATTTTACAAAATTTTGACAGTCTATTAATCATTTTGATCTGGCAGGTGACCTTGTACCACTGGGATCTCCCACAAGCACTCCAGGATGTTGGTGGCTGGGAGAATGAAACTATTGTCGATAGGTTCAGAGACTATGCTGATGTTGTGTTTAACAGTCTGGGGGACAGAGTAAAGTTCTGGATCACTTTAAATGAACCCCTCAATGTTGCTTTGGCAGGATATGGCTATGGAACTATGGCACCAGGTATCATTCGCCATTAAAATCGTTATCATTCGCCATTTCATTTTTTTTAAATGTAATTAAGCCCACCAATTTCTGTGTTCACAGCTAATAATGCAAAATAAGGTTATTGTCTATCTGTGTCCAGGTATAAATTCCAGACCGGCCACTGGACCATATGTTGCGGCACACAACCTCATCAAGGCTCATGCTGAGGCCTGGCATCTGTATAATGACAAGTATCGTGCAAAATATGGTGGCCGTATCGGCATCACTCTAAACTCTGACTGGGCTGAACCAAGAAACCCATACAAACAGGAAGACGTGGATGCTGCCGTGCGTTATCTTCAGGTATAGATTTATGATTCATCTATACGAACAGTGTGTAACCATGTGCATAAATCCACAATAAGCCACTCCTCTTCTTGAAACAGTTCATGCTGGGTTGGTTTGCTCATCCTGTGTTCATTGGAGATTACAGTGATATAATGAAAGACAGAATTCGAGAGAGAAGTTTAGCGGCTGGCCGACCTCAATCAAGGTAATTCATATGTTATCTTCTTTGTGAGGAATTTAAAGCTTTGTATTAAAAAGTTTCAATGCTTATAAATGCTTTCACATTTTTCATTTCACATCTATCAGGCTTCCAGAATTTACCCCTGCTGAAGTAGCGAGGATTAATGGTACTCATGATTATTTTGGATTGAACCACTACACTTCTGTCTTAACCCATTACTTGGACTACAAAGACTACGAGGACTATGATGCAGACAGGTAGCCTTTTAGTTTTATTCGGCAAAGTTATTCTGTGTCAGGTCCAATTTGTTTAAAACCTACATCAATGTTTATTATGTCAAGTCAGATTTATTTGTATAGCACTTTTTACAGTACATATTGTTTCAAAGCAGCTTTACAGAAAATTATAGTGTTCATGAATAAAATATATTTATGCCTTAGACACATTTAGAAGATTATCGCTGTGCGATAATATAGTTTACATTTTGTAAAGATATTATAACGCAGTTGAGATTTCCTATATAATATATATCGCCCTAAGTGAGCAGATATGCATACAATGTATGTATGCAGATAAAGTATTGACACAACTTTTTGTAAGAGTTTGGCAATAATATAGTTACATACTGCAATAAAATGTTCAATTATATGTTGCCATCTATTCCAGGGGTGTAGGAGTTGTATCAGATCGTACATGGCTGGAATCTGGATCTTTCTGGTTGAAAGTAAATCCTGCGGGATTCAGAAAACTTCTGAAGTTCATTAAAGATGAGTATGGAGACCCTGCTGTTTACGTAACAGAGAATGGTGTATCAGAAAGAGGGCCAATAGATCTGAATGATGTCTCCCGTATCCACTACTATAATACCTATATCAATCAGGCCCTGAAAGGTAATCAGATCGAAAAGGACAGTATTAAACAAAAGATTTCTGTGATGCTTTTCCATGCATTATTAATATTATTGTTTGTTTTCAGCGTGTTTGCTGGATGGTGTGGACATCCGTGGCTACACTGCCTGGTCACTAATGGACAATGTGGAATGGGCGGCGGGTTTTGAAGAAAGATTTGGCTTTTTCTATGTAAATCGATCAGATCCCAGTTTACCACGTATTCCTAAGGAATCTGTCTGGAGCTATGCTAAAATAGTGTCCTGCAATGGCTTCATTAGCCCAGGAGAAAGTCCCCATGAATGTCAGATCCTTGAACCTGAAGGTACAATAAATCTATCTATCTATATATATGTCTGTCTGCTTATCTGTCTGTCTATAAATAACTGAGTATTTTCTGGTTTGCAGAGACTAATCCTGCACCACCTCCTGGTGAAGAGCTGTTTTTGGAAGTGTCAGGTCCTGATGCTGATACAAGAAACAAAAAACGTCCAGTAGAGGAACACATTAACCTTGATAAAACGGACAATTTCTGAACATAATGTGCTTTACAAGTCTTACTATGACTGGAGTCATAAGGATTTCAACCATTTTCTGATTTTTATTAACTATTTTATTTCATAACTACTTTTCTCTCCAGGACTACAGTATGTAGAGTTTGTTTCTGGTGGGACACTCATTAGTGACTCTCAATCGGTGTGGTAGTTGTGTTGCTACAGTAATGCTGGCATTTTAATCTAATTAATGTTGACTGCTTTGGTAAACTGAATTAATAATTAAAGACATGTTTGTATGTATGTTGTATTGGGATTTTTCATGATTAACTGTATTTTATGTTGTTTAAATGTATATGCTTCTACTAGCATTAGCTTATGGACGTGCCCTATTTTACATTTAAAAATGCCTTATGTGTCTTTACAGGTATGTTTGGGCTTTATTTGAGTCCATATATGTTTAATTGTATAAATAAAAACAAAATAACTAAAAATAATTTGCATCTTTGGTTTTTGTACCGGTGGTGTAAGGGAATAAGGATGGCACTCTTAGTGTATGTTTATTCATATTTTAGTTAATGATTTGTATAACCGCTAAGCCTAAGCTTAAAGCAGCTGAGGGCTACGCAGAGGTTTGAAGTAGGCTTGTTGACGCGCTTGCCGTGGCCGCTATGTTTGGTTCAGAAATAATGTAACAGGAGTTCAAAGTTCTGATTTCCTCTCTGTCGTGAGAGATATGATTTATTGTTACACAAGGTCTTTGTTATCCATAACGGAACAATATACCATCTTCATCGACACTGTCACATTATCAAACATACACCCACCGCATCCGTGGCGGTCAAAAACTAGTTGGCCATTTCCACTCTGGCAACACCTGTGTTAGATTACACCTACCCTCCTAAGTAGATGAGCCCCATTTAGCTATGCCATGACCATAGTACCACCTACTGGCCAAACCTGGACATAAACACTGAAATGGCTCTTACACAACCGACCCCTAATTGAAATGGTTAACAAACATTACAATTCAAAACAAAACAAATTAAGGAGCCATTACCAAACTGACATAACATTTTATTCAAACATTTTAGTCACAGTGAGTTCACAACCATTAACACTAAAATTGCCCATTTAACTTGCAGCCTCAAGCAACAGGCAGAGCTTTGTTACAGGACGTTGAATGACACTTGACTTTGTTTGCAGACGCACTGAACGCACAAATCCAAGAGCCAAGAGCCTCGTGGGGCAGTAGGATCCATAATGACAACAATATCTCCAGGCTTTAGATTTCTCCTGATTTCATTCCATTTTTGCCTCTCTTGCAGCAAGGGTAGATATTACCGTACCCAACGTTTCCAAAAAAGTTCAGCAATATACTGAACTTGCTTCCATCTGCGTTTTAAGTACAAGTCATGTGGCTCAAATAATCCTGGCGGCAATGATGGATTTCCTTTCATTAGAAGAATGTGGTTGGGAGTAAGTGACTCCAAATCATTTGGATCGTCAGAGAGTTTGGTGATAGGCCGATCATTTAGGATGGCTTCAGCTTCACACATAACTGTATGAAGCCCATCATCGTTCAGGGTCTGCTGTTGAAGAACTGAACTTAGAATCCTTCTCACCATGCTGATAACCCGCCCCAAACCCCACCATGATGTGAACATGCTGGAGGATTAAAACTCCACTTAACTCCCCTTTGCTGCAGAGCTCCCTGAATTTGTAATCAGACGCAATCACGCAGGGGCGTTCCCAAAGAGTCGTTGACGCAGCGTCTCGTTCCCTTCTCAGGGAACTAGGGTTACAGTCGTAACCTGAGACATTTTTTGTTAGTGTATTTTTTAATATATTAATCTATTCATATTTGTTTATATTTAATTTTTTTAACAGTCCAAGCATACATACAGGCCTATAGAATGGTGCGTAAAACTATTTCATAAGGAAAAACCTGTACATGATAAATCAGCTCCATAGTGATGATCAAAGGCTTAGGGCGTTTCATTGAAAAACATTTCAAGGGTTCCGCCAGGAGTGGGCACTCGTGCAACATAAGCATTGACATACATCTGAGTGAACGAGACAGAGGGAAGTTAGCGAGGGAACGAAATAAAAATTAGGAGGGCTGCGTTCAAAACCACATACTCACTGAGTCACTGAGTAGGAACTTAATTTCAATAAGTACTTACTTAACAAGCGCTAAAAGAGTAGGTACTATATAGCCTGATCTCGTTAAGTATGAATGTGAACCGGACATCTGCCATTTTGACGTTATCATGCGACTTACAACGCATTATCACAAGCAAGAGCAACAACTTAAAAGATATGAGCGACATGTTTAATTCATCATCTGTAAATATCTTGATATTGATTAAATTTATTTTGTGGCCTTGTTGAAGAAACAGCTGCCCATTTATTTTGTGAATACATTTAGGGTTGATTTAAGTTCTTATATTTTAAACCCTACTAATGTGACCCACAGTTTTATCCTTAACGATATTATTTTTATTACGAAAACCCAAAATCGTTATCTCTTGAATATGATGATAATTTAATTATAATTTTTATTTTATTTTACAGTATATACACAATTTTTCACCGACAAGCAAAAGTGGCTTAAATCTCCTTTGTTTTCCTTTTTCTTGTTAAATTTACCTCTCGTTTCATCCCTCAGGCTTATGTATTATTATGAATTATTTAAAATTATAAAACCTTGTCATTGTTCTTTTTTTCCTGTTTATAAAATCTCATATTATGATGTATGCAAACCCATGATATTTATGTTTTCTGTTGTTTTTTTGTCATTATGATTGTTCATTGTTAAATATACAACCATTTCCCTGTATTGTATGTATCCAAGTTCGGCAATAAAAATATATGAGCAACAGGTGCTCTAACATCTCATAGTAACTCGACAGCCCTACCTAGAATGGTTTTCCACAGCGTTTTTAATGTCTGCACATTGAAGACGGGCAGCTGCTCGAAGATCTCGCCTTTGGAGAAGACAGTTGATTTTATACTCCAAAAAATTTAAGTATCACTCCTTAAAAAATTGTATTACCCAAGAATAAATTGTATTGCTAGCCCACACCAAAACTTACACACAATAATAATATTGATAAATGCTGACCAACACTTAATTATATTACTTTTTTTTTTACTGAAAATGATATAATTTAATAAAACAAGCAAAATGCAATTTTTGTCATTTGACATAGCTATGCATGAATACACACTAGATAAATGCAGTGAGCACATCTCAATTTTCAGTCAAGCAATGAATTAATGCATAAATTAATTAAATAATTATATTTTATTTACTGAAAACAATAAGAAACATGAATAAATTAGTAAAAGAACGAATAAAATTAATGCAAAGAATGCATATACAAGTCAACAACACATGAAACAAAGCTTTATTCAAACTATAATCATGTATTTACAGGCGATGAACCCCACATCCTACTGCCATCTCAACACAGCGGCTCCCATTCTGTGGCTTTATTCTGGCGAATCAGCTGACCACCAGAGGTGAGCCGTGCCTTCATGCCTGAGATTGTTGCTGTGCTGTGCTCTGCACTTCACAATCTGAGGCAATAAGGGCAGGTGGGGTGATGGAGGGTCTCATCCAAGGCTCATCTGTGATACTTATAGAATATTTCCCCGTCAGATATAAATAGACATTTAAAATAAGCGTCTTTAAGATGTACATGGTTTATGTAAATCCAGTTTAGATACGTAAACGTGTGCCTACTGCAGCTCCTGATAGCTATTGTTGTGGCAAAAATTCTATTAAAGCATCATGTAAGAGACACTCTGAATCAAATAGTCTTTTAAAAAGTATTTATTCTTGCAAGAATAGGCCAACCACACAGAAGTTACGCTGTGGAGTGAGTGAGACACAGACAGGAAGAGATGGGCAGCCTTTATACCCTTTTCCAAGGCCTTTCTTCAGCAGGCTTCTTTCCCTGCATTCCACAGATAAGAGACCATTGTTACATAAGTTTCTATTTATCACTTAGCTGATCACTTAGCTGACACTTAGAACCACCAAAAGTCAATACTAGGATCAAAGGTCCTGTCCAATATGTTCTTACAGTGTCACACTCAGCCACTTCCACAGGTATGCAAACATACATATATCTCCCGTTCACATACCACAATATGAACATAGAAACATGTGACTCACATTACAGTATCTGTTGAAGATCAATGAAAATCAAATTTTTCCATTACACTATACATAAAACGATTTTTTACAGCAAAATCACAACTATACCATACTGTCTAACGTCTTTACACCTTCAACAATTCAACAGTTTACTCTACAGTAGTTAAAAACATGCGATTTTTACACAAGGAACCGTGTTTACTCACATTTGAAAACAACCGCGTCGCTGATCTCTGCGATGTTTGATAATGACATATCCTCTCCCGTGGCCTCCTGGGATAGAAAAGTATCCATCCACGAGCTCTTCAGAATCTGGGCAGAAGCAGTAAGCCATCCGGGAACTTCTCTCCTACTCTTTTATGAGTACTGAGGTTTGGACATACTACTCCTTTCAGATACTGTTTTCTCCTACTATATAGTAGCAAAGTAGGAATATTCGTACGCACTATTAGTATACGAACGTCCGAATCTCGTGAGAATTAGTACGTCACCCAGGTAATTCTCGCCTACTCTTTTATGGATACTAAGGATTCGGACATACCTATTCGCTCGCCTACTACTTTTTCGCTACTATATAGTAGGGAAGTATGCAGTTTCGGACGCAGCCTATGTCTTGTCAGGACTTTAGTAATACTTCCTGTCCCCAGTAGAATGTTTGTTGGAGGACCATCAAAACAAAGTGTTAGTAGATATTAAGCAGACAGTCTACTAATACTCTAATAAAGGTGTTATTTAACATTTGCAAATTTATTTATAGTTAGTAGAACGTCTAAAGTGGAACATCAAAATAAAGTGTTACTGAGTTTTCTAGCACCATGCTTCTCAAACCTGTCCTGGGGACCCCCCACCAATGCACATTTGGTCTCCCTCATCTAACACACCTGATTCAACTAATCATTTCATTAACAGAATGTTCACAGGCTTTGCCTTGTGTATTTTCCTGACATTGAAATCAGGTACATATAAATATCAGGAAACCCAATTCCTGGCCATGTCAATGTCCATAGATCACTAGTTCTTTGGTAAGTTGTAAGGGTCACTTTTGAGTCCACTGTCTTTAATTTAAGCAGATACTTTCCTTTTTAAGCCACACTCCTTTTTGTGAGTCTCAGGCCTGTAAGGGGTGAGACGTTATCCCCTTTCCCACCAGCATTTTCTAAAAAGTTGCCAATCAGCACCAAGTCAACTTTCATGGCTCCCAGAATATTTTGTTGCATCAATATGTAAACAAACAATACATCAAACAAAAGAACTCTGTGAACCAACACTTACCCAATGTAGGTAAGTTTCAAACATTTCGAACAATCTGAGAAAATTATGTTTTTGTCAAATACTTCTTCAGGAAAATCTCATCAATAGTGGGGGGAAAGTTAAATACAACTAAGAGAGTTTCTACACTGGCAGTTTAGTTCGGAATGGGGCAGGGTTTGCATGAAAACTTATGGTATGGTATGGTATGGTATGTGAAGGCTGTCATGTGGACCCGGGTGCGCACCAAGGTACCCAACCTGAGACTACCTGAAGGAGGTGGTCTGAGTTTGATTGCCCTCGAACTGTGCCGCGATTCATTTGAATGCAACTCGACTCAGGTGTGCACTTGTTCAGGAAGTAATGTAACTGTTTTAGCTGATTACAATGTATTTAGTTCAATAAAACACACGTAAGACGTGATAGTGTTGATAATTTACCTTGAATACGAGCAAGAATGAGCCTGCAGTGTATAAGCACATAGCGACTGCAATCAGGGCAACAAATTAATCCACTGTTTCCTCAAAAGAGTCTGTTTGCAAGCAGCAGAAAGCCACCTTTATGCGACGCACATACAGTAAACCCAAATGTTATTTACTCAGCTGCGCATAATTGCACCAAATTAATAAAAAACACAATATATTGACCCGCGTTCTGTTTTCTATCATGCGCCGTGCACATTTGTGAGGACATAAGATGAACGCAAATGCACCAAGGATCAAGTTGAGTGTGAAACCAGACCAACACTGCGAGGGGCGCCGGGAACAATCGAACAAACGTGCACAGTGTAAAAACGCCCTAAGTTTTGATTCTCTGGCCCATGATACAAGGGACATTAATGGCCCGTTTCCACCGAGCAGTACAGTACAGTATGATTACTGTAAACCCTGGTCAGGCTTGCGTTTCCACCACCAACAGTACCCTTACTTGATAGCGTGATAGATTTCTTTTAAACGCACCTGACCTAAGTCTACCTGGGTCTCGTCTACAGTCAACGTTAGTTTCTCTGGGTCTCGTCTACAATCGACATCCCTGTTCAAAAATATTTATACTCTAGCGCAGGGTTCCTCAAACTCGGTCCTGAAGGGCCGCTGTCGTGCAGAGTTTAGCTCCAACACTGATCAAACACACCTGAGCAAGCTAATCAATGTCTTCAGGATCACTATAAACTCACAGCTAGGTGTGTTTGATCAGGGTTGGAGCTAAACTGTGCAGGAGAGTGGCCCTCCAGGACCAAGTCTGAGGAACCCTACTCTAGCGCGTCTCCTCATCGACGTCGGCCGAGTCACCTAACTTGCTGCGCAGCAATAATAACCAACAGACTTCAGACAATGCCTTTGAACACGCTTTAATCACAGCGGGAGGATCTCAGACAAATTTCAGAGAGAATCCCACCAGCAAAAGGAATACAACAGTTTTTATAGAATAGGAGCATGGCAAAAATGACATGAAACATTACATAATTTCCCTACAATTTGATTAGTTCTTCATATGCAAACCCTTCTGTTACTAGGTAGGAGAAAACTTAGATCTCAAATCATTAGAAAAAATAATAGAGAAAAGGGTTAAGAGTTCAGTTGATTACTCAATATGTCATGAAACTATTCTAGACAGTATATTTTTGATATTGTCATGGTCAGCACTTCAGAATTTTCCATGGACACAATATTCAGAGGACATTTTGGTACATTTTGTTCAAGTGTTAGAATGTTAGGCCTGAAAAAGGGAAGTAAGGTTTAGATGTTAGAATCATGGTTAGTTTAAAAGATAGTTTACCATCTTATCTATTAAAAACCCATCACAATAGACAAGTAAAGCAGTGATGGCACCTCGTGTTGTCTTTCCCCTTGTAGCATGCGCAAGTGACGATTCTCTGTCAACCAATCAACATGCCCCACAAAGAGGACACAACCAAAAAGTTTGAGAACCACTACATTAAGGCAAAAGGCCATTTGAAATCCGATTAAATCACAAAAGCAAATAAAATTTCAAAATACAAAAGATGCATATAAAACACATAGCACGTTTTAGGCATGTCACCTGTTTAGATGGTATCTGATATGGTCCACATTTAAAAGGTAATGTGAACCGTTATATTTGAGCAGAAAAACAGATTTTGGCTACATTCAGCCACATTAATGAATGTAGCATTCATTTTACAGAGATTTTCTGGTGCCATTCTAAATTGCAGAACCATTTAAAAGTATTTACAAAAACACACACACACACACACACAAACACAATTAGGGTCATTTGTGGGATCTGTAAATTATGGAATTTTTTTTATTACACGGATCACAATTAAATTGTCTTTATCCAGAGTGAATGTGCAGATGATTTTTTTAAATTGCTCGTTTTTCTAAATCCATTGTCACACAGATGAACACACATGTGTCTTTCCAGAATGCGTTTGCAAATGATGTTTCAGGTCTCTATGATATGTGAAACTCTCTTTACACTGAAGACACTTGTAAGGCTTCTCTCCAGTGTGAAGTCTCATGTGAACCTCAAGGTTTCCTTTAAGTGTGAAACTCTTTCCACAGTGAGGGCAGGCGAACGGCTTCTCTCCAGTGTGAATTCTCACATGAGCCATAAGATTTCCTTTTTGTGTGAAGCTCTTCCCACACAGTTTGCAGGTGTAAGGGCTCTCTCCAGTGTGACCTCTCATGTGGATACCAAGGGATTCTTTATATGTAAAATTCATTCCGCACTGGGTGCAGGTGTAAGGCTTCTCTCCAGTGTGAATTCTCATATGAGTCTTGAGGCTTACTTTATGAATGAAACTCTTTCTACAGTGAGAGCACATGAAACGCTTCTCTCGAGTGTGACTTATCATGTGATATGTAAGATTTCCTTGTTGTGAGAAACTCTTCCCACACAGTTTGCAGGTGAAAGGCTTCTCTCCAGTGTGAAGCAGCATGTGAGTCTTGAGACTTACTTTATGACAGAAACTCTTTCCACAGTGATGGCACGTGAAAGGCCTCTCTCCAGAGTGAATTCTCATGTGCGTCTTAAGGTATTTATTGAATCGGAAACTCCTTTCACACTGCTGGCATTTGAAAGGCTTCTCTCCGGAGTAAAATATTACATGCCTTTTAAGGCGCTTTATGTCCAGAAAACTCATTCCACACTGACATAAAAAACAGTCCTCTTTTGATTGAATTCTCCTATGGTGATTAAGGGTTTCTTTTCTTTTAAGGGTCTGTGAACAACTAAAAGTTTTTTCTCCAGTTATGAAATCATGATCTTTCTCTTCCATTTCATTCAGTTCTTGACTCTCTTCTTTCAGCAGCATCAGCTCTAAGGTGAACAGAGACAAATACAAGTTAACACCAGTGTAATGGCACAAAGCAACAGACATCAAAACATTCAGACATTTAAAGCTGCAGTCCGTAACTTTTGGTGCTCTAGCAGTTAATAAACAGAACTGCATGAGTCTTGCGGAAAAACATTGTAGCCGGAGCTACTTCTCTCTGTTTATGTTTAAAATACCAGTCTAAAATAGTCAGAAAATAAACGCTTATTATAGGTGTACTGAAGTGATTCAAGATAAGACCAAAACACGGTTTGGAAAATAGATTCACGATGTACTCACTTATTATATAAATTTTGAACACAAAAAGGTTACAGACTGCAGCTTTAAAGCAACAAACAAAATATATGCTAGAAAATTAGGCCCACAGCATTAAAGATACAACAGAGTATTTCATTTTACACATGGGGTACTTTTTTATCCCTGTATGCACCAAACCCATATTAGGTGTTTGCTGCCAAAAAAGCTATTTTTTTTGTTTGTTTCATCTGACCATAGAAAACTCTGTTTTCTTGATTACTATATTGTTAATCACAAGGTTAATCACAAGTTTTCAAACCTAGACATCTGTCTAGTTTCATTTCCCCTATATGTTATTTATACACTCACACACTCAGTCACGAGTTTTCAACCAAAAGTTTTGGAAACATTTAAGATTCAAAAGCATATGAATGTTGTTCCTGCATGAAAAATAAATGTTAGTTATGATTAATTTAAAAAAAAAACCATCAAATGATATTATGGGGCCCTTCAGTTGCTTAAAAACATATTAATGGCTAAAGTCTGATTTCATTGTATTCAGCACAAACAGGGCTACAGTAATATGTGAGCAACATGTACATAAAAGTTTGTAGTTTTGAGAAAATAACGTTTATGCATGTTTTTAAAAAACACAAAAAATTTAAGTCACTGAAATAAGGCCATATAACACATAGTAAACATTTGTTCACAAGGCTTTTTAAAACTGGATCTTACTGCCTAGAGTTTTTCTTCAAAATGATGTGAAAACCATCCTGATCACTCCTCCATACAAAACAATATAGTCATTTAACTTCTGTAAGACACTAATTGTCAGAATGGCTGTATGCGGGGTGAGCGTGAAACATGAATAATGCTGTGATTCACACCTGAAGAGACAAAGACCCTCCCCTAGGAATATCAATGAGGAATGTGACAGAGGGAACTATAGAGAATCAATGTGAGGAGACTTAATGATTGAATGTATTGTTCTGGCTTATTCACAAAATCAAGTTTAAGTTAAAAGAAGTAATCTGACTATACATTTTATTTACAAAAAGACTTTACTTAAAAACTTTAGACCTACACTACCGTTCAAAAGTTTTAGTTGATGGTCCCCATAGACTTCCATATTAGGATGCTATGGAAATCAATGGGGACCATCAACTATTTGGTTATACCACTCATTGCTCTTGACTGAAGAACTTAAATAGAGTAGCTTTATTAAGAATCAAGTTATAATGTATAAAGTCAAGCCTATGTAGTGTTTTATTTAATTTGTATATTATGTTGTGTATATGTAATGTGTATCTTTGGTCCTATTTTTTATTAACAAAGATAAAATAATGACTAGGCTAAGTTTTTTTTTAATCTTCATCCATTTTGGCCAAAAATGTCTGCTATATTATTCTATTTTATAGGCTTTGTTTTTTGAAAATAGGGAAATTTGTTTGGCTATAATGCAAAATAGTAAAACCAACATGAAAAAGAATCGTGATATATTTTCACATAATGCCCACCCCTACTTCAAATGTTTGAACACTACATATTGATTTGTAAATAAAAATACAAAGCTGTATATTAAGAAGTGTGCATGTTAATATTATTTTCTTCATTTGCAGAGCTTGTTCTGTGAGATCAGATATGCAATGGAAATTAAAGTACTGTTTTTTTTTCCTGTGAAAAGAGAGCTCTCTCCTATTGAAGCATTATCGCATAAAACATGGAAGCTACACCAGAACTACACCATTTCCATGCCTTAATGCAGACTGTTTGTGTTAATTCAAGTTATTAAATGCATTGAAGATGCATTTAAAGAAGTCATTCCCAACAAATTGATGCAGAACAAACAAGTGGATGAAAAGAATCTCCATTAATATTTCACTGTCCACTCTGTGAATTTAAGGAACTTTGTACAGATTTTGAGTTTTTCACCTACTTGCGTCAACATTTAAAAAAGAATGAAAAGGTTCAGTGCCCATACAATGACTGCAATTTTGAGAGCAGAATTTATTCTACAATTAATGCTCACAAATGTAAAGAACACCAATTAAGCAGTCAGAGGAAGTTAAAACCCAGCATTGCAGTTGAAATTCTAAATTTAGCTGCAGAATTACCACAAGACGTTACACAAAATATGTCTTCCTATGAGTCAATGGATTCTATTGAATTTGGCGAAGATGAAAATGAAAAAGAGGACCAGACTCAAAATCTGGATCTTTTGCAAAATCAACTAGAACATAATTTAGGTTTGGTCCTTCTTAAGATGCAAACCATTCTGCATATCTCTGATGCAGCAGTACAGGGAGTAATTCAACAAATGAACCATATCTTTCTTCTGTCAAAGCCCCTTTTGTGTAATGCCATACAGCAGATTCTAGATCAACATGGAGTCAGCGATAATGATTCTGTTTTGAGAGACATCATGAAAGGAGTCACAGAGAATAACTTGATCTTGAAAATTACTAATTCTGCTGAGTCTCTCTCTCTCTCTACAGTCAGTAAAAGAGCATCATGTTCTCAGAAAGAGTTTCCAATAGTTGTGCTACAGGATATAAGAGTTTATATCCTGTTTATAACAGGATATAAACTTGGGAAAGCCTCACAATCATTTGCTTATGTGCCAATTCTGGATATGCTATAGGTGCTTTTAAACAGAACTGATGTATTTGAGAAAGTTCTTGCTCCTTTTGACAATGCAAATGGGATCAACTCTTACAAAGACAGCACTAACTATCGTGAGAATGATTTTTTTGACGGAAAGGAAATTTAGGATTTTGCTTACCCTGTACACTGATGAATTTGAGATTGCCACAAGATGTTCAGTGTCTATTGGGTTCTTGCTAATCTTCCATCTAAACACCGCTCATCTCTTCAGGCAATTCAGATGGCACTCGTATGCAAGGCTAGTGCAGTAAAACAATATGGATATGAGAAAGTCCTTCACCCTCTTGTACAAGACCTCAAAACTCTGGAGAAACATGGTGTTTTTTGGAGCAGTTAGGGGAATGTGTTAAGGGAACTGTTCTCAATGTATCTGGTGACAATCTTGGTGCTCATTCCTTGGCAGGATTTCAAGAGAGTTTTACTGTGGAACACCCTTGCCGCTTTTGCATGGTGAAAAGGGGTGAAATGCAACATAAATAAAATTAAAAGACCAAAATTTGGTAAAACAGTATGGTGTAAAAGGCAGGTGTGTTTTAAATGAGCTTGACCATTTTCACTCTGTCAGTGGCTTTCCACCTGACATCATGCATGATCTCTTGGAGGGTGTCATACCCATTGAAACATTGCACTGTGCCTCAATGATTTAATCAACAAAAAGTACATCACCCTTGAGTATGTGAACAGAAAAATCTAACAATTTCCATATAAATTCATAGACAAGACCGATCAACCTCAGGTCATTCCAACTACATTTGCCTCAAGAGAGCACTTTTAAGACTTCTCCCACTAATGTTTGGCTTTGACATCCCAGAAAATGATGCAACATGGGAGATTTTAATGCTTTTGAAAGACATGCTAGAATTGGTGACATCCTTCAGATTTACTGATGATACTATTGATTTTCTTGGGGCTAAAATTTCAGAGCACAGAGGTTTGCTTTTAAAAGTATTTCCTCATTTCGTGTTGCGTCCTAAACACCACTACATTGAACATTATCCACAACTAATAAGGACACATGGGCCACTTAGAGATGTCTGGACCATGCGTTTTGAAGGCAAGCATAAGTTCCTCAAACAAATAATTTGTGAGACAAAAAAAATTCAAAAATGTCACACAAACTCTGGCAGTCCGACATCAGAGATTGATAGCATACCACGTGGACTCGTCATCCTTTTTTAAACCTTCTGTCCAGATGGACAGTGGCATCTACACTGACTTTTCCTGAGAGTTTACAGAACATGCTTCAGCAGAATTTTGCTACCCAAAGCACATCTAAAGTGTGCATTGATGGGATCAACTACAGTCCTGATATGGTTCTGTCTGCAAGGTGCAAGTTCATGTCTGCCTAATTTTAGGCAAATTGTAAAAATTGTTTTGTTTTGTATGCAAACAACAGACAGCGTGGTACATTGAGCATCTACAGTCCTATGAACTAGTGTTGTCAAAAGACCCGGTACTTCGGTACCAAGTCGTTACTAAAAAAAATGTAAACGTCACGGTACCAAGTTTTCTTAAAGTACCGGTGGTACCGAGGACCCGTTCAAACCCGGTTCCTTGATGCGCATGCATGCACGCATGCACTGAGCGAGTGCAGTTGCGCGTCCTCTTTATTAAAGCGCTGAGACATGGCGACCGGCGGTGCTGCTGAGGTGGTGGCTGTAAATCCACTTGTTGATAAGAAAGGAGGAAAGAGACATATGGAAATATTTTGGATTAGGCTAATGTCACGTTGCCATAAGTGGCCGTTCACATAGCGTGTTTTTTGCGCATGCAGATTCGTTATTCCAAATGTAGGCGCGCGGCAAACTCGTTTTTCCAGGCGCGCCTATTTTCATGGTTGCATAGCAATGACAGACAGGGAGAGCAAGCGCTTGTGGAAAGGAGAAACTTGTCGATCTCCGAATGCAACGTTACATGAGGAGAGTAAAGATGGAAAGCTTTTAAAAATTAGTTCCATATAAATTCACGGATAATGTTGTTTTGTCGTTAGTGAAAATCAATATTGACCTTGTATTTGAAAAAGGATCCTCATATAAAAACAATACTAAAATTCAGAGGAAGTTCATTCGCATTCGGAGATCGACTATTTTTGAAGCGGTGCGAACTGCGCTCTCCATGATGACGAGGAAGTATCAGCCTTATTAGACATTCTCTGGTATCAGCAGAGAATTTATTGATTTCTAGCCCTTTGGTACCGAAATTGGTACCGAGAACCGTGGATTTTCACTGGTATTGGTACCGAATACTGAAATTTTGGTACCGTGACAACACTACTATGAACTGTACAGCCATGTATCAGAAATGACAGTCACTAAGCTGTTTGAATTGAATGACCCTTTTCCACTGACACCCTACAAAATTCAGGGCAGGACATTTGTCACAGCGAAACATTTTATCTTGTGCTAAATTGAACATTTAAAGTGGTAGTCCACCTAAAAAAGGAAATTCTGTTATTTACTCACCATCATGTTATTTCAACCCTGCATGACTTTCTTTTGCTGAACAAAGATATTTTGAACAATGTTTGTTACCAAACAGTTTCAGTTCCCCAATGACTTCCATGGCAAACTGAACGTGTTTGGTTTCCAATGTTCTTCAAAATATCATCTTTTATGTTCAGCAAAAGAAAGTTATAAAGGGTTGAAACAACATGAGGGTGAGAAAATAACAGAATTTCCACTTTTTATCCCTTTATTATTGAGAACTCGGGTGTAAAATTAATAGATTTTTCTCATTGTTAGGTTCACAGGACACAATGGAGACAAGAACTATACTTAGAGTGATAGTGAATGAAAATGACATACGGAAAATCACGCTGCATTGGAAACCACAAACTTTGGACACATTGATGGAACAACTTGAAGAGAAGTTAGGTCTTCCATACAAGTTCTCTCTTCAGTGCGAAGATGCTGATTTTAACAATGCACTAATCAACCTCACAGACATTGCAGATTTACCTGAGAGGCCCACCTTAAAGGTGATCTCTTGTACCATCTCCTACACCAAGTACAGCTGACACAGACATTGTATCTTTGTCCTCTGAAGAACGGTCATCTCATGTACGCCAGGCTCAGGGGCCAGAGACATTTGAAATCCTCAATTTTCCTGTAGATATTGAGTTCCAGTTGTGCCAAGGAAACTTTCTGTACATGAGAGACCAGACATATGTGACCCTGGATCACAAAACCAGTCATAAGTCGCACAGGTATATTAGTGGCAATAGCCAACAAAACATTGTATGGGTCAAAATTATCGATCTTACTTTTATGCCAAAAATTATTAGGATATTAAGTAAAGATCATGTTCCATAAAGATATTTTGTAAATTTCCTACCGTAAATATATAAAACATGCATTTATGTGAGTGGATGCAGCAATATTGTGAACATAAATGGACAACTTTAAAGGCGATTTTCTCAATGTTTAGATTTTTTTGCGCCCTCAGATTCCAGACTTTCAATAGTTGTATCTCAGCCAAATATTTTCCTATCCTAACAAACCATACATCAATGGAAAGCTTATTTATTCAACTTTCATATGATGCAGAAAAATAATTAAATAAATTGCATTTCAAAAATATATCCAAATAGAAGTCTGGAAATAATCTAACAAATATAAGTAAAAACGTACTCATCCGAAATTGTATCCACGGCTGGACCACGTCGCTATTCAAAATGCAAATGTTCATTGTCGGAGTCCCGCTCTTCTTCTGAGGAAAATGCGATATCTTCGTCACTATCCAGGATGAGCTGAGGAGCTTCCTCACCTGTGTAGCATGCCATCTTCCAAACGCGCAGGAAAGTGAATGAAACTTATGATGAAACTTAATGATTTTTTAGGGCGTTTACCATTTTGCAGATCGCCTCAACACATTATCTTATGAATAGCACGCTCTGCGCGTGGGTGTGACCACATTAACGATAATTAGCTAAACCAGGGAAAACTGTACATCTCTTTAGTTTCATACAGATTACATTTCAGGAGAATATTTGTTTTAAATGTGAATTGTTTTAATTAAAAGTAGACATTTCAAGCTTTCTTTAGCTTTCTTTCCGTTTTATGTTTGTGTGATAAGTATTAGCTGAGTTTCAGTTCATTATTCAGACGTCTGTCTTTCAGGAAGTTTCTCGCGGAGACAGCGACAGCTGAAAGCGCACCCTGTTTATATTATTTATTTTACAAAAACACAAGCATTTGTTGTTATTGTGAGTGAACACAAATAAAAGAAGACCCTTTATAGTTGATAAAGATGTATAAATACTTATATGTATGGCCAAAAATTATGGAGTATTTTAAGTTGTTTAGGCTGAGGAAAAAATCCAGTAGAATGCACTGGCGCGTTCTTTGGGTTTAGAGGGTTAACTAAACTGTGGTTTTGTGATGATTAGGGTTGGGAACCGAAAAGTATTTTTTGAAAAATACCGGAACCGTGCGAAATTCCTCAGTTTCGGTTCCAAAAACGGTTCTGGGCCGATGTGTGGGCGAAGTGCTGGGAGCTTATCCTTCAGCGACGTCTCACACTCACCTCATGAATATTAAAATAGTAATGAAAGCATATACGTTTTGAGAGAGGGAGAGAGAGAGAGAGAGAGAGAGAGAGAGAGACGATCTCGATTCAAACACTCAAGCGATCTTATTCCTAAATGACAAAAACTTCACACTGGAACATTCAGATCTGTTTGCGCTGTCGATGAGAGAGCAGTTGTCAATATGAAACAGCTTTACTTTCACAATCTTTTCAACAACACAGTATCGGTATTTCGGTGTTACAAATATTCAAATGATCACAGAAGTACTGAAATAAGTTTATAGTTCGAGAATAAACACTGATATCTACGGTAGCAACCAAAACTGAGTAAATCACCTTTTGAAAGTCGCTTCAAATAGCGAAAATACGCTTCAGAATTTAAATGTATATAATGAGCGAGTAGGCTACATCATGAATGCCTTTTTTTAAACCGTGTTTTTGTCTTATCCTGAATCACTACAGCAAGCCTGTAATAAGCGTTTATACTCGGGACTACTTTACACCGGCACCGCTGCGGAGTAGCACAGTGCCTGAGTGACTCACCCGCGTCATAGAAATAAACATAGAGAAGTAGCTCCGGCTACCAGTAACGTGCGGTGAAATCTTGTCATGGGTAGGCTGTGACCTATCAATGTGGCATATATTCATTCAGTTAATGTTGCAACCCAAATTCATATCAGGCATCATCACATCGCTGCCTGCATACAGCAAAGTCAGTCATATGTGAGGCTAATGCACAATCAAATCTAATAATCAAATTAATGGACACATCTATCTTATGACTTATACAACAAACAAATGTTTTGTGCAGGACACAGTAAAAGGGAGGCGGCGCGGTGTCAGCGAACCGACAAGCAGCCACTATTGTGTAGTTTATATAATGCCATGGTTCAACAAATAATGTAAAGGTTAAATAATAATTCACTTAGACTTTATAAGAAGCAATTGCGACTTTATTTCACACAATTCTGACTTTATATCTTGCAATTCTGACTTTATAACATGCAATTGCAACTTTATTTCACGCAATTCTGACTTTATATCTTGCAATTCTGACTTTATAACATGCAATTGCAACTTTATTTCACGCAATTCTGACTTTATATCTCGCAATTCTGACTTTATAACACGCAACTTTAAAGTCGCAATTATCCTTTTAAAATGTTTTATTCTGTGGCGGAAACAAGCTTCCATACCTCCTGGCCTCTTCCTCTCATCCATCCTCCCTGACGCATAGCTACCGGGCCGGCCCAGCTATCGGTAGGCGCCGGCGGTGCCGCGGTAGTTACCTGAGAAAACGTTTTGTAAAAGACGGGCTATGAACCCAACCAACTCTATAGGAGGGGAGGGGAGAACTCCCTCACATGGTAGGCTACAACCTATGCAGAGGCTGCGCGCTGCGGTGTCAGAATGCGGAACGTGTGTAGCCTAATGTAACTAATGTGACAAATGTGAAAAAAAAAAATCCTCGACCGGCCCAAAAGTGAAGCGGCCCACCGGGAATTCTCCCGATTACCCACCCCGGGCCTGTTGACAGCCAACGCTAGGCGCCGCTAGATCGGGAAGCGCGGATTTAGTGAGAGTGAGTGGATCACGTGACATGAAGCAAGCTCGGTCTCTGCCTCAATGTTGATAATTCAAGACAGCATGAGAACTGACTGCGCATGCGCAAACCTACGTAAACTACGTTCTATGGACCAAAGAGGCACTGCTAACCTCTGCCTCAATGGCCATGGCCTTGAATTTCCTGCATGAAACAATGGTTTTAGGAGCAAACAATGGCAAAATTAGTATATTATATGTGTATTCCTGAGAATTTTTGTTACAAAAATTAATATTTGGAATAAAATAAATCATAATGTGGTGAATTAATAAAGTTCTTGGAATTAATAAATGTAATGTCAACATTTCCTTTGGTGAGGCACTGCCTACCCTGCCTACCCTGACCGCACGTCCCTGCCGGCTACAATGTTCTTCCGCAAAACGTTCTGTTTATTTAACTGCTAGAGCGCTGATTCATCCAGTAATGAAGTGAAGTCTTTATGAATCAATCATTCAAATCGAAAATATTATGTTTCACCGGTCTAGATCTTACATGTGTGTTCAATCATATTCTACCCCTTCTGAGAGGGTATTCTCCACTGCTGGAGATGCAATAAGGCTTAAGCTATAGGAGAGGTCCCAAATTATCCTAGAGAATGCAGAAATATTTATTTTCCTTCAGAAAAATTAATATTTTTGCAAAAATTGCTAAATAATATGTTGAATTTGTTGACATTACCAGTCTGTTAAACTCATTTGACAAGTATAAGAAATAAACACAAAAAGGATTTTTGCCTTACTAATATTTTTTTATTAGTTGTTTTAATAATTTGTATTGAATGGGAACCGGAACCGAAACCAAAACCAGAATCGTTTGGCGGAACACGAATCGGAACCGGAACCGGAAAATGTCTTACGATTCCCAACCCTAGTGATGATTCAAAAAAAAAAAAATTTGACATTTTAATTAAAGGGTGGAGATTTCCATCCCACCATTGAAAGCTAAGCAACTAAAAACTTTGACGCATCAAGAAGTTCTAAAGAGATCGTAAAACTATTCTAATATTCTGAAGAGAATTGATCGCTTTATAAGCTAAACAGATTTACTTTAGGCTTTTATTCACAAACATTCATCAACACACATGAGTTCTGGAAACAGAAACTCAAGTATGTTTACTTGACGTGCAAAAAATTAGGTTAATTCTCGTGTTACGCAGCAGGTTTGAGCTTCCGCAAGAACCGATGAGAACTGCAAGAACTTCTGTATTTTTTTCCTAATTAAATGTGTGACTTCATGTTATAATACGAATGTTCAATATGAAAGTAGGATCTTCTCATGTTCGCTTGAAGGCAGCGTTATTATTTGTCTGATCATGTGATGTCAACATGTCTGTCCACATGAGGGACCCGCTGCATGTCAAATAAAACCACTTTAATTCCTCCGAAAATATCATTCATTTCTGTAGAGCTGGGCATTTTAATAAGGATGAAATTACTGAGTTCAGCTTTGAGAATGAAACCAACCTGTTTGTTCCTCAGTTTCTTCTTGTTTAACTCTGAATGTTTCCTCAATCTTCATGTCTTCACTCTCCTCTTTAATAAACGCCATCTTTGTTTGTTCCTCAGTAACTTCTTGTTTCACACTGCTCGCTTCTTCAATCTTCATTTCTTCACTCTCCTCTTTAATAAACGCCATCTTTATAGTGAGTCATGTGAATCTCAGTCGCTTCACCAGGGGTTTTTCCTGTGTGTTTAGACAATATTGTCATGATTAAGATAAGAATAATTAACAGAAAGAAAAATAAATCCAAACTAAATCTCAATCAGCTCCCTAGTTCAAACAACTAGCCTACCATAGCTCCCTAATTACTACAAATAAAACAACAAAAAACATGGTTATTGTAGTTAAACCATGGCAATCACAAATTAACCATGGTTTTGCTATAGTTTAAACATTGTATTTGTAGTAAAACTGTGGTTATGCAAATGGTAATCAATCCAAAAATCAATCAATCCAAAAAAACATGGTTTTAACACTTTTCCAGACTAAAAAGAACATAAATTATACTGTTAGTCTTATTAGTTTGAAGCTGGTATTTAATGATTTGTATATTATATTTAATATATTCCATTTTCAAGAAACATTTACAGTTGGTTTGTTTTCTCGTTGCATTTACACTGTTTTGACCAGCATGTCTCGTCAACGAGTGGCGATTCGAGCGATTCAAATTACTGAATCATTTGATTCAATTGACTCGGAGTATCAAAAACCTCATCATAACTTTCTTTAGTGACCAAATTCGTTTTCACGATAAACTGATTCACGATATACAACGCAAAATGAGACGCACCTTTTCTGTTACTTTTCTGTTGATAAAGCAATACAATTGTACATTTAATGCAGACTAATTCCTTTAAGATCGCCTCTAATAATTACAAAATCGACTGAATTATTTTTATCTATTCAAACACATTAAATGCCTAAAAACACAAACCTTTCTTCAGCCGAATCACAACTGACAGGGGCTCGCGGCGCCGGCTTATGACGCCACATCGTCAGACTAAAATAAAAGTCCCGTTCACACGCTGCTATCTAAAGTCACAAAAGTACATAGAAATTTAAATGCAAAACACACACATAGTAAAAACAATAAGAAATAAATAAGGTATTCATATTTGAATCCTTGGAGAAATGCATGTTGTCTAATAATGCGCTAAAAGAGTTTGTAGCACATCTTGTGAGATTCTGTGCTGTGTTTGGACTTAGGTAAAGTTGGTTTTATATTCGCACATTCGCACTTTCACGTCTCAATAACAAGCGCAATAAAGCACATTTTTGCTAAATAAAAGCAGCTACAGGATCTTTAGGACAAAGATGGTGAACTACAACACTCTCCACAATTAATCAAAACGGGCAAATATTGTTTTAATGGCATACAAAGTTGCGACTGTTCACTGAACATTCAATGTGTGTGGTAAAGAAGATTAGGGACCGTCTAAAAAGGTCTATTTTTTTTCCATTGTGTGCAAACAGACAACTACGTTTTTGCAAAGTACAGATGTACCAGCAAATCTCTCTCACATTATGTGTTCTAATGCTATTGATTGCACTTTAGCAACAATAAAAAATGCATTATAATGATTGTGTTTAGGAAACCTGCCTCACTTTACATAATGTACATAAATATTTTTAGAATAAAATTACATTAATTCACCAAAGGGATTTTTTTACTATCCGAAGGTTGTAGCATGTTCCTAGTGACCACACTGACTTGCTACAGGTGAAATTTGGACAAAAAGTCCCTTACTGTACGCACAGTTGACAAATTATGTTTTTTTAAAAAAAATTACTGTAATTCACCCTAAGTATTTGTTCATGTTCCAAAGGCTGTAGTGCTTTCCTAATGACCAGACTGACTTTCTACAGGTGAAATTTTGACAATACCTCCTGTACATACAATAATCAAATATGTTTATAAAAAATTTACTGTAATTCACCTAAAGTATTTTTTCCTGTTCCAAAGGCTGTAGTGCTTTCCTAGTGACCAGACTGAGTTACTACACATTAATTTTTGACAATACCTCCTTTACTGTACGTACAATTATCAAATATGTTTATGAAAAAATGACTGTTATTCCCCTAAAGTATTTTTTCCTGTTCCAAAGGCTGTAGTGCTTCCCTAGTGATCAGACTGACTTACTACAGGTGGAATTTTGACAATACCTCCTTTACTGTACGTACAATAAACAAATAAGTTCAAGAAAAAATTACAGTAATTCCCCTAAAGTATTTTTTCCTGTTCCAAAGGCTGTAGTGCTTTTCTAGTGACCAGACTGACTTACTCCAGGTGGAATTTTGACAATACCTCCTTTACTGTACGTACAATAAACAAATACGTTTAAGAAAAAATTACTGTAATTCACCTAAAGTATTTTTTCCTGTTCCAAAGGCTGTAGTGCTTTCCTAGTGACCACACTGACTTACTACAGGTGGAATTTTGACAATATCTCCTTTACTGTATGTACAATAATCAAATATGTTTATAAAAAATTTACTGTAATTCACCTAAAGTATTTGTTCATGTTCCAAAGGCTGTAGTGCTTTCCTAATGACCAGACTGACTTTCTACAGGTGAAATTTTGACAATACCTCCTTTACTGTACATACAATAATCAAATATGTTTATAAAAAATTTACTGTAATTCACCTAAAGTATTTTTTCCTGTTCCAAAGGCTGTAGTGCTTTCCTAGTGACCAGACTGAGTTACTACACATGAATTTTTGACAATACCTCCTTTACTGTACGTACAATTATCAAATATGTTTATGAAAAAATGACTGTTATTCCCCTAAAGTATTTTTTCCTGTTCCAAAGGCTGTAGTGCTTCCCTAGTGATCAGACTGACTTACTACAGGTGGAATTTTGACAATACCTCCTTTACTGTACGTACAATAAACAAATAAGTTCAAGAAAAAATTACAGTAATTCCCCTAAAGTATTTTTTCCTGTTCCAAAGGCTGTAGTGCTTTCCTAGTGACCAGACCGACTTACTCCAGGTGGAATTTTGACAATACCTCCTTTACTGTACGTACAATAAACAAATACGTTTAAGAAAAAATTACTGTAATTCACCTAAAGTATTTTTTCCTGTTCCAAAGGCTGTAGTGCTTTCCTAGTGACCACACTGACTTACTACCGGTGGAATTTTGACAATATCTCCTTTACTGTATGTACAATAATCAAATATGTTTATAAAAAATGTACTGTAATTCACCTAAAGTATTTTTTCCTGTTCCAAAGGCTGTAGTGCTTCTCTAGTGATCAGACTGACTTACTAAAGGTGGAATTTTGACAATATCTCCTTTACGGTAAGTACAATAAACAAATAAGTTTAAGAAAAAATTACAGTAATTCACCTAAAGTATTTTTTCCTGTTCCAAAGGCTGTAGTGCTTCCCTAGTGATCAGACCGACTTACTACAGGTGGAATTTTGACAATACCTCCTTTACTGTACGTACAATAAACAAATAAGTTCAAGAAAAAATTACAGTAATTCCCCTAATGTATTTTTTCATGTTCAAAAGGCTGTAGTGCTTTCCTAGTGACCAGACTGACTTACTCCAGGTGGAATTTTGACAATACCTCCTTTACTGTACGTACAATAAACAAATAAGTTCAAGAAAAAATTACAGTAATTCCCCTAAAGTATTTTTTCATGTTCCAAAGGCTGTAGTGCTTTCCTAGTGACCGCACTGACTTACTACAGGTGGAATTTTGACAATACCTCCTTTACTGTACGTACAATAATCAAATACGTTTAAGAAAAAATTACTGTAATTCACCTAAAGTATTTTTTCCTGTTCCAAAGGCTGTAGTGCTTCCCTAGTGACCACACTGACTTACTACAGGTGGAATTTTGACAATATCTCCTTTACTGTACGTATAATAAACAAATAAGTTTAAGAAAAAATTATAGTAATTCACCTAAAGTATTTTTTCCTGTTCCAAAGGCTGTAGTGCTTTCCTAGTGACCACACTGACTTACTACAGGTGAAATTTTGACAATACCTCCTTTACTGTACGTACAATAAACAAATACATTTAAGAAAAAATTACAGTAATTCCCCTAAAGTATTTTTTCCTGTTCCAAAGGCTGTAGTGCTTTCCTAGTGACCAGACTGACTTACTCCAGGTGGAATTTTGACAATACCTCCTTTACTGTACGTATAATAAACAAATAAGTTTAAGAAAAAATTATAGTAATTCACCTAAAGTATTTTTTCCTGTTCCAAAGGCTGTAGTGCTTCCCTAGTGACCACACTGACTTACTACAGGTGGAATTTTGACAATATCTCCTTTACTGTACGTACAATAAACAAATAAGTTTAAGAAAAAATTATAGTAATTCACCTAAAGTATTTTTTCCTGTTCCAAAGGCTGTAGTGCTTTCCTAGTAACCACACTGACTTACTACAGGTGAAATTTTGACAATACCTCCTTTACTGTACGTACAATAAACAAATACATTTAAGAAAAAATTACAGTAATTCCCCTAAAGTATTTTTTCCTGTTCCAAAGGCTGTAGTGCTTTCCTAGTGACCCGACTGACTTACTCCAGGTGGAATTTTGACAATATCTCCTTTACTGTACGTATAATAAACAATTAAGTTTAAGAAAAAATTATAGTAATTTACCTAAAGTATTTTTTCCTGTTCCAAAGGCTGTAGTGCTTTCCTAGTGACCACACTGACTTACTACAGGTGGAATTTTGACAATACCTCCTTTACTGTACGTACAATAAACAAATATATTTAAGAAAAAATTACAGTAATTCCCCTAAAGTATTTTTTTCATGTTCAAAAGGCTGTAGTGCTTTCCTAGTGACCAGACTGACTTACTCCAAGTGGAATTTTGACAATATCTCCTTTACTGTACGTATAATAAACAAATAAGTTTAAGAAAAAATTATAGTAATTCCCCTAAAGTATTTTTTCCTGTTCCAAAGGCTGTAGTGCTTTCCTAGTGACCGCACTGACTTACTCCAGGTGAAATTTGGACAATAACTCCCTTACTGTACGTACAATAAACAAATAAGTCCAAGAAAAAATTACTGTAATTCCCCTAAACTATTTTTTCCTGTTTCAAAGGCTGTAGTGCTTTCCTAGTGACCACACTGACTTACTCCAGGTGAAATTTGGACAATAACTCCCTTACTGTACGTACAATAAACAAATACGTTTAAGAAAAAATTACAGTAATTCCCCTAAAGTATTTTTTCATGTTCCAAAGGCTGTAGTGCTTTCCTAGTGACCACACTGACTTACTCCAGGTGGAATTTTGACAATACCTCCTTTACTGTACGTATAATAAACAAATAAGTTTAAGAAAAAATTATAGTAATTCACCTAAAGGATTTTTTCCTGTTCCAAAGGCTGTAGTGCTTTCCTAGTGACCACACTGACTTACTACAGGTGGAATTTTGACAATATATCCTTTACTGTATGTACAATAATCAAATATGTTTATAAAAAAATTACTGTAATTCACCTAAAGTATTTGTTCCTGTTCCAAAGGCTGTAGTGCTTTCCTAGTGATCAGACTGACTTACTACAGGTGGAATTTTGACAATATCTCCTTTACGGTACGTACAATAAACAAATAAGTTTAAGAAAAAATTACAGTAATTCCCCTAAAGTATTTTTTCATGTTCAAAAGGCTGTAGTGCTTTCCTAGTGACCAGACTGACTTACTCCAGGTGGAATTTTGACAATACCTCCTTTACTATACGTACAATAAACAAATAAGTTTAAGAAAAAAATACAGTAATTCACCTAAAGTATTTTTTCCTGTTCCAAAGGCTGTAGTGCTTTCCTAGTGACCAGACTGACTTACTCCAGGTGGAATTTTGACAATACCTCCCTTACTGTACGTTCAGTATACAAATATTAATTAAAAATAATTTACAGTAATTCACCTATAGTGTTTTTTAGATATTCCAAAGGTTGTAGTGCTTTCATAGTGATCAGACTGACTTACTACTTGTTAAATACTGCCAATACCTTACTGTAAGTATAGTACAAACATATTATTATTAAAAAGTTACTGTAATTTCTCCTTTTTTCATGTTCCAAAGGTTATAGTATGTTCCCAGTGATCGCTCTACTCAATTAACTTTGATAAATGTATTAGGTAAAAGTATGTATTAGAACGGCTGTTCCTTGTACAACACAATTCTTTCATTGATTAAAAATAGCAGATATTTTAGGTTAATAATATTTTCAATGTTATAAATAAGCAACGCCCTTATTGCCCCATTGTAATTATTGAAGTTACGTTTTTGTTATGAAGTCCTGAAGAAGTGGATTCTGGAACACACTGCTGCTTCAATGTATATCTAATGAGTGATTATAATCAAGGTATTAATCAATAGTTTTCCTTCTATATATCAAATGAGTTGAATGACTTCTCTAGGCTTATGAGATTTTACTTTGTTATATAAATTATCAGTGTGATTATCGAAATTGTTATTTCATGTATCATTTAAATATAAGTCTGTATTTGATATCTGAGGTGTAACGTAAGGGTCTGGCCCATGCCCGGAATGCAGTAACAGTGCTTGTTTATTTAGCCTGGCTTCCAGAGATGAAATATGGACTTCTTTAACAGGTGTCACTACATCCATCTGCTTTTCTAGGCTACCCTGATAGCAATGGTCTCAGGAGTCATTGAAACCTATAGTTGAGAGACCATTTCTTAGTTAAAGTCTTTACTTTACAGTTAGATTTAAAGTATCCTCTCCTTGAGATAAATAACATGTTATATTAATGTTTTGAGAAGACTCTCCTCCTCACCAAATCCAATCTTGAAGAAACTATGTCTGTGTGTGTTAGTATTCTTGGTTACATGTTAAGGAACAAGTGGAAATATAGCTGCAAGCAGCGATACGGGGCCAAGCCCCTGAAGCAGCAGTAAGAGCAGTAATAGTAAAAACAGCAGAAATTGAAGAAAAAAGAGCTGGTTTAGAAGTATAGGTGAAAATGAACTCATAATGAACAGAAGTTCAGATGAGAATGAACATATAATGAAGAAGATATATATATTAATCCAAAAGGAAGAAAGATTAGTACAACGTTGAATAATAAAGGAATCAACATGACACAACATTACACACAATTTTTTTTAAATCATCCCATGCGGGGCTCGAACCCATTATCTCTGGGTCAGATACCTGTCACTCATATCATTGCGCCACTGGGAAGTTGCACTTTTGGCAAGATGAAGAAGGTCCAGTAGTTCAAGTGAGAAGCAATTCAAAATGAATAATTTTTGTATAAATTTACTGCATGCTGTATTTATTGAGTTCGCTCACATATAGACACCATGTCTGCAACAGAAGCAACTTTTACACCACTTAAGGCCACAATACCTCTTGCGGTCTGGGAATGAGCCACACAGGATTCAAACCCACAACCGGAATGGTTCAGGGCTCGTGGCATGTGGTTTAGCAGCTTGCACCACTCAGATGACACTGTCTTACCAAGCTGCCAAGGAGAGGCTTAAGTGTAAGAATGAGCACACAAAGGCATGTTAACCAGATTAGTTAAGTTAGCAAGTTAAGTTAGCTTAATGCTAATGTAGTTTATGGTTATCCTGATAGCTGAAGAGCCACATTAGAAAGAATGGCATCAGGTTAGCATGCTAACCAATTAGCATGCTAAGCTAACTACCATAAGGCAACAAATACAGGTCAAATTTGGAGAAATGTATATCAGGAACGATAGCAAAAATAAAAAAATCTGTTCAGTCACTTCAGTGTGGCTTGGTCCAAAGATCATCTGAGCCAATTTTTGTAAAAATTGAACAAAATTTGAATGAGGAGTAGCACAAAAAAATTAACACTATACTTTTCAAAATGGCCACTACTGTAATCGGCAGAGTCTTAATGTTAGATATTGATTGTGATCACCATAATGAGTGGAATCAGGTGTACTAAGTTTCATTTTACATCTATTTACATTCACATCTAGATCAAAGGGTTCAAAAGCTATAATCCTTTTAATGTTGATTTTTTTAACTGGTGGTGGCGCTATAGAGTTGGTCCTAGACTGGAGACTCAAAAATTGGTCCAATTACTATTCATTACAATCAATACAAGTGTGGAAGGTCACGACGTGCCTAAATTCAGGGTCCGGATGTCAGCCGCATAATTGATGGAGATATGCTTCAGTCTATCTATGTGTAGAAAATGTGTGATTATTTAT